>JALPQI010001531.1:0-59227 GCA_025490895.1 Thaumatotibia leucotreta
CTTGTTAAGATTACTTTTACATCCTCAAGGCGAAATTATTCACAAAAAATATCATAATGTGTTGACTAAAAAAATTGGTGAATTCATATGAAAAATCTTATATATTTTTGATATCTGGAAAAGAAGTGGAACTATTAGGGAAACATAATTAGCATAATCTATAAATTTCAAATAAAAAAATTGTTCATATGGATGTCGATAGATTAGTCGATATTTAACTAAGCACTAGTGGCAAACGCATTTTTGCTCCCGTCATCCGGGGTTTGCTTATTAGTGCATTTGCTATATAAATCAGCCTCTTGTCCAGTTTGTATGCATTTTTTCTTTCCACATATATTTTTTAACGTTTTTTCACAAGACTTACACTTTATTTTTTCCATTTTCCTACAGAAAATGCAACAAATCAAATGTCGAAAACAATACTATGTGTCAAATGTTTATCTCTCTTTTATAAAGCAAATGTACTAATAAGTCAATTAACGTCAATGATATTTTTGCGGTAAGTGTCGAGAGATTGTATACCTAACACACTAACTTATGTTCACACTGCACTGGTACTTTATTTGTATGCCAGTAACGACTACTTCTGAAAAAAATTTTTTTTTGTCATGACGCACGATGATTTACGGAAATATTTTTATTTATGTATACAGTGGACATTAGTGGCTATGTATGCATATTTTTTTTGTAGGTGTACCTCCGCGTGAAATAAAAAAAAATATGGAAAAAAAAACAAGAAACCTTTTTTTATTATGAAAAATAAGGACAAGATGCAGGTTAAAAATATGCATTTTGTAGTTTATTTTATTGTTATCAAACACAATTTTGTTTGGTTGATCTAACTTGAACAGTTTACGAAATATGCCACTTTCAACGGCACCCTGTATATTTTTACATTATCTTGAATAACTCTGAAACAAAAGAAGATCTAGAGCTGATATTAAGCATGGAGTATTCTTAGGTCCTGCTAGTACACCACCTAAAATATTGACCTCATCCGTGGGGAAAGGCACCACTTGTTCGGTAAGGCTGCTAAACCCTTTCCTGGAGATTAGTAAGTATATTTTTCTACAAGTAAGTTAGACAATTATCAAAACAATAATTATGAAAGAGTAATTAATTATTCAAGCACAAAAAAAACCTACAAAAAAAAAGTATTTAAACTTTAACGATTTTTAGTTTTAACATGTAATCAACGGAATAGGAGTTAATAGGGATGATGACTGTTGTTAAAATAAATTATTTAACATTATGCACGACATAATACACGAAGAAATTATTACTAAGACGTAAATTGCAGTATTTTTTGTACAGAACTTCTATTTAATAAATTGAAAAGAACTTAAAAGAGTAAGTCATTTGGTAGTACTCAAACGTGACGTCACTTTTGAGTATTTCATATAAAATTCCATAGTGGTGATCGTTTTGACAATTCTAAAAAGATGCTGATTTGACTTGCCAGTCATCATGCCTATTGAGGATCTAATGAATATATCTTGTAAAATCATGACGTTGAAAACAATATGGCAGCTAATGCACTCAATTATGTGTTAATAAAAAAAACGTAAGAAACCATTGAGGGAGTAGGGTAAATAAAAAGCTTCTTATAACAATTATGAATAAATATGTGACCGTGTGACGTACATGTAAGTTCGTTTTTAAACGACAGTCTTTCTTTTATAGATTGATCCAATAACAAAGAAGCCTATCGAAGATCCAGTGCGGAACAGCCTATGCAATCACGTGTATGACCGCGCGTCCATCATGCAACTACTCAGCGTCAACCGGAGGACCAAGTGTCCAGGTGTGTAAGGGGATACCCATAGGTCGTACCGTCTTATTTATTTTGTTTTTGGAGCATTACATGGGCTGTCCCGTACAAACGCGTGTATATTTCGATAATTTGAGTTTTCTTCCGAGTTATTAGTTATTATATATATTTTTGAGCAATTATTGACTCTTCTAGTCACGAAAGAGAACTTCGATAAACCCACAATTTTGAGAAAAACCGTGTTCGTACGGGACATCGGTGGACTTTTTCGTGGAATGCTCCTTTTATAGATTGATCCAATAACAAAGAAGCCTATTGAAGATCCAGTGCGGAACAGCCTATGCAGTCACGTCTATGACCGCACGTCCATCATGCAACTCCTCAGCGTCAACCGGAGGACCAAGTGTCCAGGTGTGTAAGGGGATACCCATAGCTCGTACCGTCTTATTTATATTGTTTTTATAGATCTGCGACCATATATAACATGGACGTCTAACGCCAGCTCAAAAATGCCCCCAAAAGTAATTGTTCAATTGTGCCAAGGTGAGCAGAACATAGCGCTTTTTTTAACACCGCGCATATTTCGGCGTAACATCTTTGACAATTGTTTATAGAATATAGCCAATCAAAATTTTGACGGACCAATCACAACAATTTTTAAATGGCGGCTTAAGTTTTTATAGGTTGATATTGAAATTCATTCAAGAAATACCGTGATGCATTGGAGATTGGAGAGGGTGACACTTGTCAACTAAAATTCAGGTCCGTTTTTGAAAGGCATTTTAATATGGCGTGCGGCTTCCATGTTTTATTTGTTCGTATAGATTGATCCAATAACAAAGAAGCCTATTGAAGATCCAGTGCGGAACAGCCTATGCAGTCACGTGTATGACCGCGCGTCCATCTTGCATCTCCTCAGCGTCAACCGAAGGACCAAGTGTCCAGGTGTGTAAGGGTATACCCATAGGTCGTACCGTTTTATTTATATTGTTTTTGGAGCATTACATGGGCTGTCCCGTACAAACGCGTGTATATTTCGATAATTTGAGTTTTCTTCCGAGTTATTAGTTATTATATTATATTTTTGAGCAATTATTGACTCTTCTAGTCACGAAAGAGAACTTCGATAAACCCACAATTTTGAGAAAAACCGCGTTCGTACGGGACATCGGTGGACTTTTTCGTGGAATGCTCCTTTTATAGATTGATCCAATAACAAAGAAGCCTATTGAAGATCCAGTGCGAAACAGCCTATGCAGTCATGTGTATGACCGCGCGTCCATCATGCAACTCCTCAGCGTCAACCGGAGGACCAAGTGTCCAGGTGTGTAAGGGGATACCCATAGCTCGTACCGTCTTATTTGTATTTTTATAGATTGATCCAATAACAAAGAAGTTTATTGAAGATCCAGTGCAGAACAGCCTATGCAGTCACGTGTATGACCGCGCGTCCATCATGCAACATCATGCAAGTGTGGGCCGGAGGACGAAGTGTCCAGGTGTGTAAGGGGATATCCATAGGTCGTACCGTTTTATTTGTTGTTATGATAAAAAGTACTGGAAATGTTAAAAAGTATTCAAAAAATAAAAAAAAGAGAATATCTTTTTTTTGGTGGTATTTGACATTAGGTCTCATAAATATAGATAATTAAAATCTTTCGAAATGCTCGCGAGCACCCTGTGTAGTGTAACTGTGCCAAGTGGTGTTGAAAAATTCTTGGTGGAAAACAGAAAAAGTAAATCCAATTCATATGTAAGCGTAGGAAAAGAAATCATGCCATCATATCAAAGGGCATTTTTCCTTACTAAGGAATCCTTAGCTTATCCTGCTAGGTTCTTTACATGGGTGAATCAACTTTTTTCTGTCTGTTATTGCCATGGTTACGGTCGCCCGAGTCACGCTGGTTTTATGCAAAATTATGCTACTTAAACTATGCAATAACAGACAGAAAAAAGTTGATTCACCCACATGTAAAATATCCAGTTTTAATACCACCATCATCAGCCTATGATAGTCCACTGCTGGACTATCATAGGCTGATGATGGCACTGCCTCTCCTATTAACTATGCGTATAGACGCATTAGGAGGTAAATGCCCATAATCGCCACGCTGGGCAAGCGGATTGGCGATCGCAGTAATGTGTCCACTATGATGACGCTGCTGCCCATCATCAATCTTTTATCAAATAATGGTCAGTGACACTTCAATCCCTTAGTCGACTCTTACGACACCCGCAGGTGGAGTTGGGGTGGTGACAAATGTATTCTTACTGCCGTCACCACACGGCCAATGCATGATACTAACGCATGATACTAATAGTGACAATATTGTCCGCAGTGGTTGGCTGCGGCAATAAGCAGCCGGTGGAACCTCATCACCTAGTAGCAGACGAAGAGTTGATGTTCCGGATGACCTTGAACGCGCATTCCACTATGCTAAACAGCGATCCTCTCGCTTTAGACGACTAGATGTACCAAACATACTCTCCTACACACATCACATCATTAGTCCACTGCTGGACGTAGGCGGGTCATTTGCAGAAAAAGTGTACCTTTTAATGTCACGAAAATAAGTATGTAAATTGAGATTTCTCAGTTTAGTTACTCCCATACTAAAGGTATGAAAAATTCTGTAACAAATATGAGATTTTTTTTATCAGTTTCGTTACATTTCGTTTCACACATTTAGTATGGGAGTAACTAAACTGAGTAATCTCAATTTACATACTTATTTTCGTGACATTAGGGACAATTTTTTTTTGTTTCATAACTGAAAAGTACGCACGATGCCGAGTAAAATGATGTATTACAGTCCATGATCGCAAAAAACATTAAAAGGTACACTTTTTCTGCAAATGACCCAGGCCTCTCCTATTAACTATGCGTATAGTCGCATTAGGAGGTAACCCATAATCGGCACGCTGGGCAAGCGGTTTGCGATCGCAGTAATGTATCCACTATGATAGCATTGATGGCGCTGCTGCCCATTATCATTTTTTTATTAAAGAATTCTTCTACCCCCTTATTCATAACCGTAACTTAGCAAACCGCTAAGTATCGTTTGTCCCTTTCACGCTTATAGACATTAATAAGACCCATCATCATCATCATCAGCCTATGATAGTCCACTGCTGGACGTAGGCCTCTCCTATTTAACTATGCGTACAGACGCATTAGGAGGTGCCCATAATCGCCACGCTGGGCAAGCGGATTGGCGATCGCAGTAATGTGTCCACTATGATGACGCTGCTGCCCATCATCAATCTTTTATCAAATAATGGTCAGTGACGCTTCAATCCCTTAGTCGACTCTTACGACACCCGCAGGAGGAGTTGGGGTGGTGACAAATGTATTCTTACTGCCGTCACCACACAGCATTTATTAATTAATATTAATAAGACATTAATAAGACTGAAGGGAACAAACAATACTCAGCCGCTTGTTAAGTTAGGTTAGGAGACGTTTATGAATAAGGGGGATAGTTTAAGAGCAACATTTTTAAATAATAACAATAATTGTTTATTAAATCACGTACAGGATACCTAATTTAATGGACAATTACTATTATTAATCTAGCGAATATTCGTCTCACTAATAAATCCGAAGCACATCGTTAGCGCGATATAGAAATCGCAGCGGCCATGACAGCGCCATCTAGCGGACTCTTTCTCGTAATATTCAGCTCAGTGACGTCTTGTTATTTTATTTATGAATATTATCCCCTGATGAGTCTAAGTGACAGATCCGTCACAAGCCAATTGGACTATAATAATTATAATATAAAATAATTAAAGTAATTAATCAACAAGCAAATGTATGGCAGCGGCGTTCCAGGGATTAAGGTTGAGTTCCACCAACCAGCCTTGACAGGCAGGACTATGAAACTCTTTGCAATAAACTTTAGCGAACGATTGCAGAGCGGCATAGTGCAGAGTGCGGGAGTGTTATAGTTATATAAGAAAGATTTCAGTATGTTGCTACTGACAATTTTATAATTAAAGTTGTTTTGTAAATTCTGTCGAATTTTATTTACGTACTCCTTGCTTACCAGTCCTGAGATGCATTTACTAAAATATAAATTTAACCTTCAAAATACATCCATTGGAGTAAGCCGAAATGTACATGGGTCGTTCTTGCGTTTCGTTAAAATCACTATTCCAAAGTGAAAAATGCTATTAATTTACCAATTATGGATACCATTTTTTATTGGATGTATAGAAGCCTAAATGGACTTTCGGTTCCATAAAAAACTTATATAGATATACAGGGTGGTCCAAACCTTGACGTCAAAAATTTTTTTTTAGGTTCCCTACGTCATGGGCTATCAGAATATACCCCATGTATGTTAGCCGATTTTTTGTAGTTTTCGAGTTATGAATTTTTGAAAAATTTTTTTTGAGAAATTCTGCAATGAAGAAAAATATTGATAAAAAAAAACTATTGGGTTTTTTTAATATTTTCTTTCTGTGAAAGTATTACTACAAATAAAGCATTTACTGACAAAAAAATTTGCGTCCTCACTTTGGTACAAGTAGGACAAAAAATACAAAATTCAAAATTTTACCTTAAAAATGCATCAAAATAGCATTAATGTATTTAAATAAAAAAAATAAAATGTATCCCAAGGATTTTTGGTAATGTAAAGACTGCCCTAGACCTTAAACCTTCGTAAAAGCAAAAAAAAAGTTATACTTAATAATGAGGATTTTTCGGAGTAGTCGGTCAAATAAACTTAAAAAAAACTTCTAAATTTTTAATTTAAAAATAAAGTGAAATTTCGTCTGTTTTGTTGTTCTTATCAATAAACAAAGACAGAAAATACCACGAAAACTCAATTTGTGTAGTTATTCAAGTAATTTTTTACTACTTTAAAATTTTAAGTTTTTTTAATAGTAGTAGTAGTTTATTTGACAGACTACTCCGAAAAATCCTCATTATTAAGTATCACTTTTTTTTGGCTTTTACGAAGGTTTAAGGTCTAGGGCAGTCATTACAATACCAAAAATCCTTGGAATATGTTTTATTTTTTTTATTTAAGTACATTAATGCTATTTTGATGCATTTTTAACGTAAAATTTTGAATTTTGTATTTTTTATCCTACTTGTATCAAAGTGAGGACGCAAATTTTTTTGTCAGTAAATGCTTTATTTGTAGTAATACTATCACAAAAAGAAAATATTAAAAAAAACCCAATAGTTTTTTTTTATCAATATTTTCTTCATTCCAGAATTTCTCAAAAAAAATAATTTCAAAAATTCATAACTCGAAAACTACAAAAAATCGGCTAACATACATGGGGTATATTCTGATAGCTTATGACGTGAGGAATCTAAAAAAAAATTTTTGACATCAAGGTTTGGACCACCCTGTATATGTATTTATTAAGTAAATAGGAAAAAACATAGTGAATCTTCATTACTTTCCTGAGCCTAACTACCTTTCCAAAACTTTGAAATTTTATGACTAACTAGTTTTTAATTTGAACGCATTAATAACGTTTTGGTCGCGTTAAGTGATATATTAATAAAGTAATATCAACGCTTATATATTTTTAAGATAGTTAGAACCTTACAAGAATCGAACTTTTACTTTTGTCACATCAAAATCTTCATTCCATTCCTCGATGAAGACTATGCATGTTTTGAACAACACGGGCCCTTTTGACGGCCTGTGTCCTGCTCGCACGTCTTCCCCCCGGTTAGTATGCCAGCGCACTCCGATGCTGACGGACTTTGCTCCACTCAATAAGAAATAAATTACGATATTGTGACGCGGAGAGAATTTTGTCACGAGGTTGGCTTCATTACTGTCCGGGGGCCAATTCGGTAAATTTTGTTTTCTTTTTAAGCGCTTTAGCTGATTACTACGCTTATTATGAATTATTACCTGAATATTAAATGCAATAGATATCACACTAGATAAACACAAGTAATTAACGTTCTAAGATCAAATATTCATTACTTTCCAATTCATTCCTTTCTATTTAGTGAAAAAAACTCACGGAAAGGAATGAGCAGTAATGGAAAGTGATGAGTGTTTTCTTAACCATTAATTTTAAGTACCTACATTTTACAATTATATTTATATAAGATGTATTTATTTGCTCTAAATCACCAGCTATAGTAATACAGTAATCCTACATGATCGCGCAATTGCACCTACAGTTTCCTTCGCTCATAATTATTGTAAGTTGGAATTACCAAGAAACTGGCCGCGGAAAGGGCGCTGCTGATGGCATTGGGGCGGTGACTAAAATAACTGCAGACGACTTTGTTCGATTTGGTGGAGATGTCGGCTGTTTTGAAGATTTTGTCAAATTAATTCGTGACAGCGTCCAAGGGATTAAAATATATGTGATATCCGACGATGACATCCAGAGAAAAAAAAAACCAACTAACGTCCCTGGTTTTAAAGGAACCATTAAAGTTCACCAAGCGCTATGGTCTACAGAGTTACCGTACAGTGTTGCTTTAAGATCATTAAGCTGTTTCATTTGCTTTAATAGCTACCTTCCATGTGATCACCAAAAACACATTGGAACATTAGCTTTTGGATTTGAGCAGACAACTATAACCAATGCTTCCTGTACTAATAACAATGAAGCAGATTTCAGCCAAAAAACGTCCATTGCTGGACATAGGCTTCCCCCAATGATCACCAATATGACCGGTTCTGCGCTGCTTGCTTCCAGCGGGTTCCCGCGACCTTGACCAGGTCGTCGGACCATCTTGTGGGAGGTCTGCCCACACTGCGTCTTCCGGTACGTGGTCGCCAGTCCAGCAATTTCTGGCCCAATCGGCCATCTGATCTTCTGGCGATGTGCCCAGCACACTGCCACTCAAGTCTGGCAATTCTGAGAGCAATATCGGTGACTTAATTTGGTCCTCTTGCGGATCTCTTCGTTTTTGATTCGCTCACGCAAGAAAATTCCGAGCATTGCTCTCTCCATTGCCCTTTCAGTGACTTTGAGCATTTTGATCTGGCCCATAGTCATCACTGGCAACACACACTGGACAAAGACTTTTGACTTAAGACACTGCGGAAAATTCGATGAGACGATTTGACGAGTTACCTCTTTCACGAAGTTGGACCTACCTAACTGAACAGTTTGTCCCAGGTAGACATACTCGTCAACAACTTCGAGAGTAGAGCCTCCGACTGTAACGGGAGATGGTACTACTTGAACATTGAACATGACTTTCGTCTTTTCCAAATTCATCTTCATACCAACTCGTCCGGAGGCTCTACTGAGGTCATCGAGCATTGCACTGAGGTCTTTAACGGTCTCAGCCATAACGGCTATGTCGTCGGCAAATCGAAGGTGCGTCTTTCCCACTCCATAACCTTAAAAACATCTTCCAGTGCAGCGGTGAACAGTTTTGGGTGAACAGGGATATTACATCTCCTTGTCTGACACCCCGCTGCACTGGAATCGGTTTCGAGTTCTGGTCTTGCAGGCGGACCGACATAGTGGCGTTTCTGTACAAGCACTTCAATACTTCGATGTACTGATAGTCGACTTGACACCGCTGAAGAGACTGCAGCACAGCCCATATTTCGATCGAATCGAGGCTTTTTCGTAGCCCACGAATGCTAGACACAGGGGCAGGTTATATTCCGTTTTCTGTATAACCTGCCACAACGCATGTATGTGGTATGTGGTCCACGGTCCACAGTACTGAAACCTTTTCGGAAACCAGCTTGTTCGGGAGGTTGAAAGTCATCCAGCCTACGTGCGAGACGGTTCGTGATGACTCTTGAGAACAACTTGTACACATGGCTCAGGAGTGAGATGGCCTGTAATTTTTCAGTAGAGTGGTGTCACCCTTTTTGAAAAATAGCATCACCACAATCCTGCTCCAAGCTTTTGGCGTTATTCAATCGAACAGATTCTGAGGGGTTTTTACACAATTTACACATTATTAAAGTGTAATACATTATTGTTAGAACTGTTAAATATGCTCCAAAATTTATTGAGTTCCATTTTTTGCTTAGGTAATATTGTTTTCTTTAAGTGTGTCAAGAAACATCTTTTTATATTTATTGTTATATAAGATTGTTTAGCATTTTTGTTGAATTATTTGAATATGTCTATTTGTATACAAATACATTAATTAAATTCACCGTCTTACACTTAAATTCATTATCATACCCTTTGTTTATCATTACTTTCCAAGCGTGTTTATTACTTTCCATGCAAAATTCATTGCCTTCGGTGGGCTCATTCCTTTCCATCGTTTTTACTCATAAATGTTATAGTTATATATGTGCCTTTTATTGATTTATTATATTTATAGGTATTTCAGTCTAAGTATATAACTACAAGACATAAAAAAGAAAAAAAAAACGAATCTCAAAAAATGTTGTTTTTTGAACGAAACGCAAGAACGACCCACATAATTATCCTTTTTAGTACAGATGGTGTACTTTTTAGGCTCTAGTGCGAGAAGTGGGTCATTTTACGTCAGGTCCAAAACTTCGGAGGGCCATCTGTACTAAAAAACGTCGTAGGAGACACGTGCAGAAACGAAATTCGTAACTCGTGTCGATTTAAAACACTCCCTATCGGTCATGTTTTAAAACATCGCCACTCGTTTCGAATTTCATGTTTTTGCACTTGTGTCATAATGTATGTACTATTAGGGGTTGATCGCAAAAAATATGTAACTACATATTTTTGTCCTTGATCAAAACAAAAATCACGATAGCGTCAATTGATCTTTGGCCGTAGAAAAAGGTGTCAAATTTAAAAACAGTAGGCGCGTACCTATTGTTGATTAGTCATGTTTTTTTTCATTTGACGCATTTTTTCTCTGCCAAAGATGTTCCACAAAATCAAAAAATATGAGGTTACATTTTAAACATTGGTTGTCATAATATACCAAAGAAAAAACGACTAACATCACCAACGTCCGAGGTGCGAAACTCAGCTTTCGCGGCTGATGTCTGCACCGCACGAATGTGTCCATGACAGCAAAAGGGACAAGCAATTATTAGCGGCTTGTTAAGTTAGCAGACGTTTATGAATAAGGGGGTAAGGAGAGGTCCCCATTCAAGACTTATCGGCCAGAGAAATCAAAATTAAGGTTTGATTGTTTCTCAAAAGTTTTAGCTTTAATGATACCTATAGAAAACGTTATAAAAATAGTAAGGTAGCCACACATTCATCAACACACTCATACCTATACACACATACATATACACAAGTTTATACTTATACACTATCGTTTTAACGGTATTTTGCGATACCGGCTGTGCCGAGTGCAGAGACCGATAACATTTTTGTGCAAATAATATATTATGGAAAATAAATGTCTTATAGGTATCGGCTTTTTTGTTCATAATTTTGCAGAAAACCACCGTGACTCAGGTAACCGTACCCATGGCAATAACAGGCAGAAAAAAGTTGATTCACCCGATAATAAATCAAAACAATTTCACTGTAATCACTTTGCGCGCTACTTCTTAGTACCTACTGTACCTTGTTTTACCTTGTACTTGTACAATAGGCATGATGACAGGCAAGTCAAATCAGCGTCTTTATTCAAAATGTCAAAACGATCACCACTATGGAATTTTATATGAAATACTCAAAAGTGACGTCACGTTTGAGTACTGCCAAATGACTTACACTTTTAAGTTCTTTTCAATTTATTAAATAGAAGTTCTGTACAAAAATTACTGCAGTAATAATTTCTTCGTGTGTTATGTCGTGCATAATGTAAAATAATTTATTTTAACTATATAGTCATCATCCCTATTGCTTGTCCCTTTTGCTCTTATGGACGCATTGTTAGTACCGAAAGGGACAAACAATTATTAGCGGCTTGTTAAGTTAGCAGACGTTTATGAATAAGGGGGTTCGTCTATGCGCATGGACGCATAGGGAGGTCATCATCATCATCATCAGTCTATGATAGTCCACTGCTGGACGTAGGTCTCTCCTATTAACTATGCGCATGGACGCATTAGGAGGTAAATGTACATAATCGCCACGCTGATTAAGCGGGTTGGCCATTATGATGGTGCTGTTGCCCATCATGAATCGATAAAAAAAATAGTGACACTTCAATTCCTTAAGCGACTCTATCGACATCCACAGGAAGAGTTTGGGTGGTGACACAGAAACAAAAATCAAGTCAATTTCACTGTAATCAGTAACCACTTTGCGCGCTACTTCTTAGTATGTTCTACCTTGTACAGTTTCACAAGTTGACAAATATCATCTCCAATGTTCCATGAACGTTACTCGCGTAGACACGACACTTCCTCGAAACACAATGTTTCGCAACTTCGACCAACTTTGATGAGTTCGGCACACCACACAATGCCGGCCTTTCAATACAACCCAAGTTTTGCGTCTTCCATTTTTGTTTTCGTTAACCGGACTTGTTAAATGTCAGCTGCCTAAGTTTACAATTTTTCATATTTTCTTTTGTTACTGGTATGAAATCTTTTATAAAATAGCTATTTCTCAAACATGCAATGAAATATTGTCTTTTCAAATTCAAATAATTTATTTCGGAACTTTTAATTCCATATAAGTGTTAGATACATAGGTAGAAGTTACTTTACGTTCCTTAAAAAGACTCGGAAGTATCGCTTTTAGGGTGCAGTAACTCACTGGGATGGAAATGGAATTTCATAATACTTTTCAGGCTTCAACTTTTTTTTAATTTCGACAACATTGTCATTATTTTTTTGTATTTCTTAATATGTTTGAGAAAAGCACTATACATGCTTCGGCGTGAAAATGTATTCCCGGCCTCGTTACCTATTCCGGTATATACCAACTTGGCCGAAATCCTCATTTTCCCGGCCTCTGATGTAATGTACTATTTCACGAAACTACCAAACCATGATGTCAATAGGGTACAATTATTTTAGGTATAAATGCGCCTATTTAATATAATTATTTTTAGCGTAAACATTATTCCATCTTTGATTTATCCCCCTGACCCTGTGACATTTGCTAAGTTTTTGAATTTATTACTTTCTCTTAAGTAGACAGTCGCAATGGTCGATGGGGTCGAAAAGTGCTCGAGTGGAGACCACGGCTAGGCAAACGCAGCGTAGGACGTCCACCCATAAGATGGACAGACGACCTCGTGAAGGTTGTCGGGACACGCTGGATGCAGCAACGCATCAGAGAGTTGTGGAGTTTGCGGACGATTTTGGCAGGCACACGTCTTTGAGTGGCTTGAGGTTGTGATACCTTCGAAGTACAGGTACAGATATCGGTAGTGATTAGTTTCACAATACCATTGACTGAATTCGCTGCGATTGACGGCAGGTTGTCTGGTGTAATTAGGAGCATTTTGGACAGGAAATCTAGAGGAGGCGGGTTCGAATCCCGAGAAAACCAGAGTCTTCCGCAGTTCATTTTTTCTATGGCAAGCATATATCTGTTACAACATTGTGGGATTATCTTCATTTAGGTGTGAAAAATCATAAAATGATAAAACTCACGTTGAAATTTGATAAACTAATTGCTCTGCTTTGAAAATCGCTTATCAATGTACCTATCTAACATCACGAATCAAAGTAACCCCATTGAGCTATACCTAAGATAATTTCAGTATTTCCAGATATTTCCTAGAATTGATTTAGCAGACCTTACAAAACGCAATTGAGCCAGATCCTAGACTTAGCTGCGATATTAGCTGAACCCAATAACTAAAGTTGGAGTAATAGCGATGCGGCCGCGGGGTATCACGTTCCGACCAACTGATTGTTCACGAAACGTTCTGTTTTCATTAGCTGGTCTTTGACAAGTATAAAATGGTCCCGGGGATCCAGGATTACGTTCAGAGGGACCATGACTTATGATAGGATAGAACTTTATACTGAAATCTATTTTTTCAATTGTTAAAAAACAGGACCTAGGCATACCTAGGTCCAGTGCCAGTTAACCCCTCGTCAGTGACGACAAAAATGGCGAAAAGTCGTTGTCTGTGGAACCCAGTTCGGGCCTTGTTACAGACAAGGGTTGCCAGGCCACCGATTGCTAAGAAACTGCACGCACAACGGCTCTTTAATACATCGGCTGATCAACGCCAAGTTTTCTGTCTGTCCTATTTCACTAACTACACACCTCAATGAGTATGCAAGAGACAGGTATACTAGTCAGCTTTATTACTCAATGTCCAAATCGGGCTTCGCCACAGATGCGAGCGGTATCGGGCTTCGCCACAGATGCGGGCTGTTGATAAAATGTTAAAATTGGGCCTCGCCACTGACGAGGGGTTATTATATCTCACTTATTATATTTTATATCATGTAGAACGTGGTAGGAGAGGAAAACCCTTATCTGTTCGGAGGTGGAAGAGATCTTACGTGCTGATCACTCAGTAGAAAACAAAAAAAGTAAACAAATATAGCTGACGTTTCTAGGCGCGAATCCCGGATTTCGTTCAGGAGCATTTACTTATGATATGATAGTATTTATACCGGAATCTATTTTGTCAATTGTTAAAAAACAACACCAACATTTTAAATTAGGGAGGGGGGGGGACAGTTTTTTTTATTCTGGAGCGATTATCTCCGAAAATATTGACTTTAGAAAAAAACTTCATTTTAAGACCCGCATTCTTTTTAAGAGACCTATTCAATGATACCCAACACTAAACGATTACATCAAATAAAAAAAATCATCTCCACTTCACTGGTTGGGGAGGCACCCGAAAAAAAATGTTTTTTCTAGTTTTTATTGTACCATTTTGTTGGCATGATTAATATGTAGGTACCAGGGTGGATTTCATCAAGAAAAATTTCACCATACAAAAATATATATTTTTTCTTTTATTTATGAAATGCATAAATATGTATCTAGAATTGTTAAGTTATATTTATGAGAGAGAGTATCTTATTATGATTCCACACTAATTTGATGCTTAATTTCGAAATTATAGGCTTCAAAAATATTTTACACGAGATGGTGATGACGACCACGCCATGGTTATGATTTTTTAAGGGATGGCGATGATACTATGTGTATGGTAATGACGATTTACTATATCATAAGATTCATAAGAGTATTAAATCAAACAATTTTCAGTCAAATCAACAAAGTATTTTCAAAGCGCCTTTGAGTGGTTGTAGTTTATTCCAAACTTCCGAGCGAGTTTAGTTCCTGTCTCCTTACATTCCTGTACCAAAGAAGATTTTGTCGCTGGCTTCTTTAGCGTCTTCACTGCTGCCTGACTATCCGTGTATATGACCACGGCCCTCGTCTGCTGCACTTGCTCCTTTATGAGCCTTACGCACCGTAGTATGGCACAAACTTCTGCCTGAAACACACTCGTCTACCTACCAAGTGGGACAGATACCTTTTCCCCCAATTTCGGGATAACTATGCCTAGTAGGTATGCTTGCTCCAGCTAGACCTGTGGAGCTTCTTATCGAACCGTCAGTGAAGCATATGAACGTCGGATGTTCGACGTTTACCTTCCAGTTGTCCCTCTTCCCAATATGTACTCTATATTTCTTATACCATCATTTCCATTTTAGACAGTACCCTTGTATTAGTGCGTGGCGCTTGTGTACGCAACTTCCTCTCCATTCCTTGTATGCCTTCATTCGGTACCACTGTTCCATGGCCCTCTTTTCCGCTTTTATATGTAGCGCCTTTATACCTAGCATTACCTCTAAGGCATGTGTCGGGGTTTTCCTCAACGCCCCGGTTATCAGACACGCCAGCCTCTGCACCTTTGTTAGGTACCTCTGATATTTCTTAAATTATGTGCTCTGTGCCACCAGACCACCGCTCCATATAGTACCCTGGGAAGTATTATCGCCTTGGAGATCGATTCCAATATCCTCAACTTTAACCCCCATTTCCTTCACATCGCTCTTTTGCATTGATACAGTGTTCTTATGGCTTTCGCCGTTTGTTCTTTTACATGAGTTTTGTACATGAGCGTGCTACCCAGAGTCACCCCCAGATACTTTTGCTCGTTTAACAACTCCAGCTCCTTGTCATGTACCCTTATGGGCCTCATCTCTGCTTTCTTCCTATTGTTAGTGAATAACACGAGCTTCGTTTTTAATGGATTTAAATCCAGTTTCTCTCTCTGCACCATTCCAGCACTTTTTGGATACTACTGGCCATTATATCCCTTATGGTGCTTAGTACCGGTCCACGTACGACTATATTGTACTCCGTCATCGGAGTAAGCTTGCATATATATGCCCCCCTTATTTTCTTCACTAATGAGTACAAGTCCACCCTGTGGGAAACATCTTTTAGGACTAATTGACTTTTTATATTCCGCCCAGTGTCGCCTTTATAGATCTACACCTCTGCACCTTTGCTAGGTACCTCTGATATTTCTTAATACGTATGTGCTTTGTGCCACCAGACCACCGCTCCATATAGTACCCTGGGAAGTATTATCGGCAATATCCTGGACTTCAACCCCCATTTCCTTCACACCGCTCTTTTACATTGATACAGTGTTCTTATGGCTTTCGCCGTTTGTTCATTTACATGAGTTTTGCCCGTGCAAGTTTTACCCAGAGTCACCCCCAGATACTTTTGCTCGTTTACCAACTCCAGTTCCTTGTCATGTACCCTTATGGGCCTCATCTCTGCTTTCTTCCTATTGTTAGTGAATAACACGAGCTTCGTTTTTCTCGAAACCTCTTTTAGGACTAATTGACTTTTTATATTCCGCCCAGTGTCGCCTTTATCTACACTTGAGCAATTTCCCTATCTATAGCGCTATTGTCTTGTTGACTCCTTCCCTTCTCAGACTTTTCTCTGCCGCTAAACATTTTATGGTACTTGCTACTACAAGATAAACAAAAAATTATGGATCAATTTACAAAAATTGTCAACTCCATACATACAGGATCATAACCATCCATTGCTTCAGTACCGGTATTGACACGCCCGGTGTTGACGATTTCACACAAAATCCTAGATTATTTTAGAACACTAATACTTAAAGCAACGTCAACGCCTCACTAGTAAGTTCCTTTAAGGTTACGTATTCCCAAGTAATTAGTTTAAATATTATTCAATTACTTACTGTAAACCACTCGTGGACGGTTATGACGCCACAGCGTGTTAATCACGTATTGCAATCACATTTTTATGTTTTTTTTTGGTTTGAGCCTGCATAGACAAACGTGTACTTGGTTCCGCTGTTTCACCTGAATTGAGAAGGCGGGTGTGGGTACACCCGGTATATTTAGACGCACGAGTACAAAACTACCTCAACTTTGACAGTACGCTTACGGTGTTGATGAATTTTTGGTGTTAAACTTTTAAATATTTTAAATAGTACTTACGCCATGAAGGATTTTTACCATATTTTTTTGAACGTTTAACAACAATATTTAAAAACGATTACTGAAGTAAAATTCGCAATCGTACGTTAGATTTGCGATAATTTTCAGTACAAATATGGAGGTTCAGATTTTTTTGTTAGATGGTGATGAGTTTTGACATATAAATCGTTATATTAAAAGGAAACTATTTAGATTTCGATTATTTTGATCAAAGGGCCTTAAAGATAAAACTACTGAGTAACGAAAAAAATTTAAATCAAAGCAAAAAACCTAAAATATTTTTTTCTAAACACCGAAACGCAACTTTTTTCCGAGTTTTGAAATCCACCCACCAAATTGCAGATTTCTAGTATTAACGGCCACTAAGCTATGCTGCGGACAGATAGACGGACAGACGGACATGGCGAAACTATAAGGGTTCCGTTTTTGCCATTTTGGCTACGGAGCCCTAAAAAATGTGAACTCAAGGTTTTAAGTTGGCGATAAAACCAAGATTGTGTTCTAAAAGTGCATGATTATGAGATAATGCAAGATTTAGGTTTTATTACATTTTTCTTGTTTTCTACCGACTACACTACACTAGTTACACTACACTACAGATATTCTATTTCACGAAGTCCGTTTGGTTATGAATGTTGTCAGGCGTGCATGTATACAATGCTTTAGTGTGCGTAAGCGCGGGAGCGCTCAGTCACGATCGCGACGCGGTCGAGGTCGCTAGTGTTCTGAGTTCACGCCAGATTGTTTCACGAAATAGCGTTAGCATGGAAACTAAACGTCGAAAAAATTTATAAATAAAGTTATTTTTTTTGTAAATTTATATCATTCACACTGATAAGAATGACGATAGTAATTGTTATAATTATTATTTTTCATTTACAATACATTTCAATCAAATGTAGGTAATTCTGCTACTATTATTATGATTATTTTTGTATTATTTGTGCGTGGTGGTTACATTGTTTCACTGAATTGGACTTTTAATATTCATCAGATAGTGTTTTTTGTTTTTTGTGATATCTAAATTAAAATGCTTACTTATATAAACACGTTTGGCTTTTATTTACTATCCGTAATAATACCTTCAAATTTTAACTAAAAGATTCAAAGTATTTCAACGAAATGCTACTTTAAAAATATATATTTTAATTGGTGTAATCAGGTTTCCATGCTGACGTTCCTCACGTTCGCGCACACAAAGACGCTTATCTGTACACTTTACACACACAACGAAAGCCAAACGGACTTCGTGAGATAGAATATCTGTACACACAGTCACACACGTTTACACTAGTTAACATACGTTGATACGAGTGTCTGCCTATCGCAAGGAATAAGCTCACAGCTCTAACTTTTTGCGAATAGCTCATGTCTCGAGGCGGTCACGTGGTCACTTGCAATAACCAATCTACGTCAACGTTTATACAATGCAGCATTTCTGCGAAAGGGTTTATTTTATTTTATGGTCGGGGATGAGGTTTGACTTAGAATAATTATTTATTCGTAGACTTTGTAACACAGAGACATACTGTACTAATAGTACGGTCAAATCGTACATTAAACTCGCAAAACGTGTAGTAAAGCTGCATTTTTGGTATGTTATTTAGACACCATAGGGCAGTATAAAACCACATTTTGCAAGCAAAAAAAAGTTGTGCTAGCTGCGTTATACGTGAAAAACTGTGAAATTTACTGTCTATTTTTAGTTTCTGATTTTTATAAAAAAAGCCTTACGTTTTTTGACAATATGTATCAGGTAACATTTAAAGATGAATAAATTTCCAACAAGTTGAGCTAACATGCATTACCGTAGGTCTTATAGTTTCAGAGATTCGAGACATCAAATTTGTAAAAAACCTGTTTTGTAAACTAGATAAAATGTTGAGTTTTGCTAACGTTTTTGGTTTAATATCGCCTTACCTAATTATGCTACGAAAAACATGAAATAATTATCTTATAGCGCAATTAATATTCTTTCATTTAAGGGTAAAATCAGGTCAGTAAACTTTGTAATTGAAACTAAAAACGCGAAATTCAAAAAGCAGGAGGTCCGCTATCTAAGTTTTTCATACAAATCGCAAGTCATGTTGCAAAGCTGCAATTTTAGTATATTATATAGGCCCTATAAGGACGTACAAGAATGCATATTACAAGAAAATCAAAAAAGGAATTTCGGCATAGGACGACAAAAACTGAAAAAATATTGGACTTCTTTTACTTTTTGACATTTAATTAAAAAACTATTATCTTTTTGATACTAATTGCTACAAAACTTAAAAAGAATATTAAATTTGAAAGGATTTGAGCTACCTTGCATTACCCTAAATTAAATAGATTCAGAGATACGACATTTCAAAATGTGCCCTTAATTAAGTTAAGAAAATAAATACATGTTTTGAAGCCTCGTGTACCCCAACTATAAGACTTACAGTAATTGTTATCGGCTCAATTTGTTCCAAATTTAATGTAGTTATTACCTACAATTATTTTTTTTTCTTAGCGCGAACGTTTTGCCAATATTTAGTGAATAGCTTTAACGTAACCTAAAATTTGTTTATGTTTTGATAAAAGGGCACTTTATGAAATGTCGTATTTCAAAATATATATAACTTACGGTGATGCAACGTAGCTCAAATCCTTTCAAATGTAATGTTCTTTCTTAGTTTTATAGCAATCAGTATCAAAAACATAATAGATTTTTAGATAAACGTCAAAAACTAAAAAAAGTGCGAATTTTTTTCCGTTTTTTACGTCCTATGCCCAAATTATTATTATTTTTTTCTTTTAATATGCATTTTCGTATATATCTATAAGGCTTTCATAATATACCAAAATTGCAGCTTTGCAACTCGACTTGCGATTTGTATGAAAAACTTAGATAGCGGGCCTCCTGCCTTTGGAATTTCGGGTTTATACTTTCAACTACAAAGTTCACTGACCTAATTTTACCCTTAAATTAAAGGATATTAAGTGCGCTATAAGGTCATTATTGCATGTTTTTCGTAGCATAATTAGGTGAGGCGATATTAAGTCGAAAACGTTAGCCAAACACATAATTTTATCTAGTTTACAAAAAGGGGTACTTTTTAAAGTCTCGAATCTCTGAAACTATAAGACCTACGGTAATGCATGTTAGCTCAACTTGTTGGAAATTTACTAGTCTTTAAACGTTTATATACATGTGATATCAAAAAACGTAAGGTTTTTAAAATAAAAATCAGAAACTAAAAAATGGCCGTAAATTTCGCAGTTTTTCACGTACTACCCAGCTAGCACAACTTTTTTTTGCTTGCAAAATATGGTTTTATACTGTCCTATGGTGTCTAAACAACATACCAAAAATGCAGCGATACTACTTGATTTGCGAGTTTAGGGTAAAATTATGTACGATTTGACCGTACTATAACAAAAGAGAAAAAAACAAAGCCAAGAAATGATCTCATTTCAGCGTGATGCTGGTGTGAGTCAGCGTTGATCTTCCGATGAGACCATCAGGTGAAAAACACGAAGGGTAACGAACACACAGAATTTTATAATAATACAAGGTAAAAAAAAATCATAAAACAAAAATAAAATAATCAAAGCAATAGAAAACAAAACAAACAATCACATTAAGGTGCATTCAGACCAAACGAGCATTCGCTATTCTATTCCCCACTCTGCGAAATCAACGAATCACGTTTTGTGTAACGATCGAATATCGTAGAGTAGGGGGTTAGAATAGCGAAAGCTCGTTTGGTCTGAATGCACCTTTACATCGGGAGACACTAATTCTTAAATTTATTTTGTTGCTAGTTGCCTTAACATTCTGCACAGACATTTTTTGTTTTTAAATTGATAATTATTTTATTATTTAGATCGATTGTTCGCAATTAAGACAAAAAGGGGAGTTTTTCGAAGGAGAAATTGGCAAGTTAAGTACATATAGGCACATTCTCTTATGAACGCTAGCGTATATAAGAGAATTATCTATGCGTACCTGTACCTAGAAAGATACGATCTTAAAATACGAATTCGAAAAGTGTATGGTTGTTACGTAGGTATGTTGTGTATTGTTTAATCTTGAAGGTCACACCGGTCGCAAATACCAATTTCACTAAAACTTTAAGGTAACGAAGTCTCCATCTGGCCCGAGCTAATTCAATCAAAAAATCAACGTCTCCTAATGAACGGAATAACATTTAATAAAGCCAAATACAGCTTCATATAAACTGTTTGAAAGGGCGCCGTATTTTATCAGGCCGACTGATAAATTGCTCCAAATTCAATTTAAAAGGGGTAATGTTTGTGTCCCTATTACGACGTCACTCGACAGCGCACTGTGGGTTAACTTTCTGGTATTCTGGACAAAATAGTACATTACGACATACGTGCGAAAAAAATAAAATTCGAAACGAGTGGTGATTTTAACACGAGTTAAGGATCTATATCTGGATCCCTAACGTTTTTTGACCTATTTTTACATTCACTAACGTTTTATGTCCGAATGATCATTTGTCCTAACGCTCATATGCCATATTTTTAATTTTCCTAATATCGTATGGATGATTTTTGTTTTCCCTAATGCGTTATATCCTAATTATCATTTTCCATATCAATTATTCATCCTAACGTTATATGCAATAATAGTCATGTATCATAATAGTCAGTAAGCCTAATGATCGATAATCCTAATAATCGTATTTCCTAACTCTGTATGGCCTATTGCAGTTTATCCTATATCTGTAAGCTGCTGACCTGACGGGTCAGAGTATAGCAAAGGGGGCGCGGGAAATTTTTTGATGGGGGTGGTGTCATTATAACACGTATTTTTTTATGCTATCGTATAGAGGACGTTAAAATAAGCATGTTTTGTATGGACAACTTGTCTAACTTTATAATTACCAAGATATCCAAAACCAAATTTTGGGTCTATATCGGGTGGCATAATGTTTTTATTTCGAAAAATTTGTCGCATAACAACTTTACGCCGAAAAATGAATGGCGTAAACATTGTTGCGCATATTTTTGCTATGCCGAAATTGTTAATCCTAACTTGGTTGTTCCTAAATATTGTTTGTCCTAATGATTTTCGTGTCTAATGTATACGTATCGAAAAATTATTGTGCATAATGGTGATGTTCCTAATATTTAATGTACTAATAGTGATTACCTACCTTTAACTAGCTTTAAAAATATTTTTTTATTCCTTATACTTAACTATTACTAAATAATTCGCCCTGTTGTCCAAAGAATTTAAGTGAGCAAATTTGACCTGGGAACCGGTCGACGAAGCCCCGCTGCGCGGGGCTTCTATTTCCGCTCTAAGGGATAAAAGGTACCTAACGAACCTATCCAGGTCAAGGTAGGGGATGTTCAGATTATTTCTTTTTTAATGCGGGGGGCTTAGCCCCCCGAGCCCCCCTGGTGGGGGGCTTCGCCCCCCGTCCCCCCCTTTTTTGGCTTTGTAAGTATGAGGATGTGTAAACAATTGATTAAAAATACTTAAGTATTTAAAGACTACGCCATTCACTCCGCCCTAGTTTCGAAACCTAACCAATCCACGTCGGTTTTACCCTGGTTTATTACTTAAACTTTTTTTTACCATTCACCCTGTTGTTCAAATGTTTTGCATGTTGTTATTAAAATGCCTTTTTGAATGAAATTTCGGACATGATAAAAGTAGGCGCAGTGAAAATTGACAGTTCGAGTAGTAGGGAAAACAATATTTATTACAATGAACATTAGGATTATTATGCTTTAGGTCATTCGACATTCGAGTAATCAATATTAGAATAAATATGGTGTAGGTATTTTAAAAGTGTATGCGCAAAATTAAGAAGGCTAAACAAGTAGTATGCCATGTAACATTATGCCATACATTCTCGGCCAAAAATTTTAGGACAATCGACGTTATGCGACACGACAGGCACCCCCAAATTTTATTTAGGAGCCAATATCTCTCTAAAATTAAAAAAAAATTGTGTAACCATTACCAACATTATAATTAAATATCGTTAGGTATGGCTATTGATCGCTAGGGCTTCTGTCTCTTAGGACAACAACATTTAGGCTAAATTACATGAGGTTAAACGTTATTAGGGATTTCGAAGAATATGGAAAATAACATTAGGGTTTTTAACAGTTATGGTAAAAAATTATTTGGGCACGTGAGTTTTAGGACAATCATTACATTATGGAAAATGAGTGTTATTGCAACTGATCGATAAGGCTAATGCCCATTAGTGCAAAACAGTTCGGGCAAGTGATTTTAGGACAAACGATGTTAGGGATCTCGAGGGAGACCCAAAATGAGCACCACTTCTCGCACTAGCGCGTAAAAAAGGCATCATCTGTACTAAAAAGTTATTTTTCACGTGAAGGAAAAAAATGAGGTATGATTTTTTATTCCCGTGGTTAAAGAAGGTTCTTTAACCACGGGAATGAGAACAGATAGGTATCCGTTAGTTAAAAATATCGTCATCCTTTTCGGGTCATCTTGAAAAAGGTCAGAAGAGAAATAGGACACATCAGCTAACTTTTATCTGATAGATACTGTGCTAGGGATTAAAAAATCAGCCGTAGATGTGTCTAGTTATTCAGTGCATGGTACCTATACATTAGGTACTCACTGCATCCAAGGTGTCTGATAGAGACATTTGCACAGGCAGCACAGGCTCTATATTTGGCAACTCCGTATCCAGGGGAAATTTGTTTTCGACGAAAAAGCTCAAATATATATACATATTTAAATCAATTACTTAGTGAATTTTATGTATTGTTTTTACAGTATTATCGTTTACTGAATGGTGGTAAGGGTGGGCAAGAAGATCCGTAGACAAGATGGTCCAACGACATCTGCCATGCCATAAACCATGCTAGTAATAGGATTGAGGAGAGTGGCGTAATAAAAATGATGCCTATACCCAACAGTGGGTGGACACAGGCTGATAGATTAGATAGATAAAAATTTTTATTAATTTATTTTGCCCATTGTCCGCGGTAGTCTTATTCCGCGCCCACATTGCGCCTATAAACTCTGTCGGTCCACTGAACAATTGAAATATCGAGCCCTCGTACCTCCGGTATAAAAATATTGGGGTCTGCAAATATGCCCGCGTTTTAAAGTAATTGGGTTGAGATTAAGCGTTGCGCGTAAGATAAATATGAGGTGAGGAATTGTTACTGTCATTTGTTTTTAGTTTTTTTTTCATATCATGGGTCATTCATCATCGTCGTGCTTTGAAGGACCAAAACCACAAAACTTTACATGTGTACACTTCTACAAAATTGTCAACTTTTTGTATGGGATTTTTTTTTTACAATTGTACGCTTGTAAAGTTTTGTGGGATAGGCTACTGGCTGCTTAGCCAAGTTGCCAATCGCGTAGTAGTAGCGTATCGTAGTTTTCCCTCTCTGACGCTCTTTCATATTAGTGCGAGAAAGACAGTTAGCTGCCTTTCGTTTACGATTGACGATTAAGCGTTAGCGATTGGCAACTTGTCTAAGCACCCTGGACTCTGAAACTTGATTATACAGCAGGCCTAGCCATTCGGTAATCGTATACGATAACGATAAGCGATAAGTGTTTAAGAATGACAGATTGGAACAAAAAGTGTTGTGTCAATTTTAAAACATTTCAGTCACGTGACTTTTCTTTCCATTCCAATCTGTCTTTCACATACATTTATTACTTATCGCTTATCGCTTATCGTATACGATTGCCAACTTGGCTAGGTATGCGGTATAGAGAAACTCTCAAACGCTTTCTACAGGTAATGTTACTAACGTGTGCCGCATAAAATAACTGATTACTGATTTTATCGCGATACTTTTATACGCTCGGTGTCGGACAAAAGGTCTTATATCAGCTTCATCTTAAAGACAGCAATTTTATTACTTGGTCTAAGCGTTCTACACTGAAGAGCAAAACTTTTGGAGGTGTAATTTTTCATAGAAAATGCTGCAAAAGGCAATGTAAAGAATACCTAACTGTTCTAAATATTTGCTACGCCAATCAGGGTTCAAGTTTCATATGTATTATACAGGGTGGAACGGAATCACGATCCTTCCCGCTTTCGATAGAGTCTATCAACCATTACGATGATCTTTCAGCATAGTAAAAACATCGAAATATCTTTAAAAAAATTTAACCGCTCACACAAAGTGAGTGACTAGTTAAGAATTAAATAGTATGGAAAAGTCAATTTTCCATGTATGCTTTCGATGTTTGATGTACTTCCGGTTCCTGCCAGATTGGTAAAATTGTCAAATTCTTTGCGAGTCGTTGGCATTAAAATTTATAATAATCTGAGTTCGGAGGTTAAACGGGTGCCTTCCTATGAGCAGTATGTCAATCTTGTCAAGACGATTTTATTGAAAAAGGCATATTACAGCGTCAAAGAATTTTATAATGATTATTGACATGCCTAGATTGTTATATTATTTTTTTTTGCTTATAAATCTTTTTATTTATTTAATGAATGTGTATAATGTGTATTGTGTGACATTTTGAGTATGTTTTTTTTCACTTTTTGGAATTAAGTTAATGTTATAGATCGTATTTAGGTATTTTAATTTTGTAATTTTGTATATATATTGATTGACATGTGTTTTCCTTAACATTAAATTAATTGAATTTGAATTTGTTGTCCCATACATGAAAGTTCATCGTAATGATTGGTAGACTCGGTCCGTAGCGGGAAAGATCCTCGTTCCATTCCACCATGTATACTATATTTATTTTGACGATTATCACTGTATTTCAACATAAACGGGTCTTAATCGCGTAAACTAACGTTTATCTAATAATTATACTGACGTTTACCTGCCTGCGACCACGGGTGTAACTAGCATTGTACCTAGGGGCATAAGTTGCGAAGTTTGCATACCTAGAGAATGTTCTCGGAAATCTAAATTTAACAAATAACCTAATCAAGCCAAGACCGTACTAGATAATATAGATACATGCCTTATGAGTTATATTTACTGCCTTGTTTACTTATTTACGATTTTAAATGATTATTTATTACATATTTTTATAATTTCTCATGAAAACATTCTCAATGAGAACTTACTCTTAAATTCTAATAGAGTATATTCCCGCAATTTTGAGAATGTTTTGCTACTTGTACATTGCTAGGAATGGTAGGTGTAACATCATGCCCGAAACGTCAGAATAATATTAAACGTATTTATGTTTACGCGATTATGAACCCTTTATCGTGGAAATATATTGTATTTATGTACTTACTGTTGTTTATAAGTGTCATTTAAAAAAGGGGTAGATGATAATTGATAATTTATCAACTTTGACATCAGATTATATTTGAGAGCGAAATCTACGGTCTTGTCTGAAGTAAAAGTCTTTTTTTTAAACGTATGTAAAAATTAGAGGAGTTTATAATATCTGATGTAAAAATGGATTCAACCTATCTGTGCTTGAAACCAGTATAGGTACCAATTTGTAGTATTTTCTATGAAAAAATACCTTCACTTTTGGTCTTGAGTGTATTATGGAAAGACTTACTTTAAGTGTATATTGAACGAAGTTATGACACTTTGGTTATATCGGGAAATTATGGAGCGATATTTCGATGTCTTTTTCGTATTAGGAGATTAGTACCATTATAGTTTAGTGGTGCGTTGTTTACGAGTTTCAATTAGTTTTAGGAGAGTTAATGTGAATTCGTGTCTCGGAAAATAGGCAATTTGATTCCTACTAATATATTATATTATACTACTAAGTAGTAACAAGATGTACTTCATGGACTAGGAATATAAGAGACTGGTTGGAAGTAGAGAGCTTGCATAGTTTGATTCGCATGACGGAAGACAGAGGGACATATGGACGTATGGTCGCCGACCTCCTGGATGGAGATGGCACTTGAAGAAGAAGAAGAAGTAACAATTGAACCATGCGGTTACCCGGGAAGATTTAAATAGATTTACTCAAACTACGTGTGGTGACGGCAGTAAGAATACATTTGTCACCACCCCAACTCCTCCTGCGGGTGTCGTAAGAGTCGACTATTTAAGGGATTGAAGTGTCACTGACCATTTTACAAGATTGATGATGGGCAGCAGCGTCATCATAGTGGACACATTACTGCGATCGCCAATGCGCTTGCCCAGCGTGGCGATTATGGGCATTTGCCTCCTAATGCGTCTATACGCATAGTTAATAGGAGAGGCCTACGTCCAGCAGTGGACTAACATAGGCTGATGATGATGACTCAAACTACGTACTTTACGGCATTAACAAAGAACGTCTCTCTGTCATTTACAAATTAAGCTTTGGATTTATGACGTAAAGAAAAAGCTTTATCAAACATGCCTTTTTCTCGCATTTTGTGCCTATATTTTTTTGTTACCTGTAAATGCCAAATGTCATTAGCAATTAAAATCTACGCATCGACTTCATTAGTGTAACAGAGATAGTTTGAATTTAGAATACCCTTTGGGTCCGAGAAAGAGACAACGGGCTTACAACTCGCTTACAATTACTGGTGACACAAGATAAAGAAGGACAGCAGTATTACCTTCGTGAGTTCCGAAGGCTTTTCTAAAATCAGAGGGAGTGTGATGCCCAAAATGTGCGTTTTTCGAAAAACAGGGTGCTTAGACAATTTGCCAATCGCTAACGCTTAATCGTCACTCGTAAACGAAAGGCAGCTAACTGTTTTGTCGCACTAATATGAAAGAGTGACAGAGAGGGAAAACTACGATACGCTACTAAGCGCTAGCGATTGGCAACTTGGCTAAGCATCCAGTTCTTGGCAGGCGGTGACCATGAGCTGCCGCCGTCAGTTCAACGCAGTCTTGCTTTTTTTTCATCACGCTCATACTCGTGTATTGGTACCGTGGTACGAGCGAGAAGGATATAAAGTAAGTCTGTTAACTCACGGCGCTACCTCATGGTAAAAACACATACCCCCACATATACTTCTCCTAACCTAGCAAGCTGCTAAGTATTGCTTGTCCTTTTCGGTCTTAACAACATGTTCATAACAGCGAAAGGGGCAAAAAATAATAGATAGGCTCTATAGTTTCATTGGTCAGAGTTCTGCCCGGCTTTCATTCAGCTAACTAATTTGCAAATGTTGGCATAACTACAGACTAGTCGATTTATCAAACGCCACTGGCAAAATCGACACCCCCACTTAGACGTATTCGAAAACAATAGAACTCCCACCCCCAAAAAGGTTGGCCCATTTGTTTCCGAGCGGGACACTTTTTTCCTGACAAATTGCCTGAAAGTAATTTTGAGCCCAAAACCTGTTATTTATATGTATTACTTTGGCTTTATGTTCTGTAGAACATTGAGTTGAGTAAAGGCCTGAGGTATGGCGTGCAACTTTCGATCCATGTCGTCAGTTCAGATCCCGACGGGTATCATAAAGTTTCCTTAATTTTACATGATACCTACTACAAACGTACCTATGTACGAAATTACCAGGGTATTACCTGAAGAGTATACCTACCTGAGTAGAATTGTAAACAGTTGCGCTAAGACCACATTGGGCAAGGGATTGGCGAGGGCTGTCCGGCCAATCCTCAATAATGAATGGTCAGTGACACTTCAATCCCTTAGTCGACTCTTACAACACCGACGGGAAGAGCTGGAGTGATGGCAAGTATTCATACTGCCATCATATCAGCACGCGGCTGGCTATAATTGTTACCTCTGTACCTAGGGTTTATAGAAAACCGCTTGCAGGCAGGCTAAACTGATGCTAGGTGGCAGATATTAAAGGAGAACCAGATACCTTATGGAGCTGGAAAAAACTAACTCAAGGATGTTAACCGGCATAATTACAGGACACAACACCCTCAACAGGCATCTTAAGGTGATGGAAATAAGCAATTAAGCAGCCTGTCCACATTGCGGGAGAGACGAAACTAGTCAGCATGTTCTGGTGGAATGTATTATGTCTGCAGCGGCAAAACATGTGTTTGGCAGGTATAGGTTAGAGGATATAACTCAGGGACGTCAACCTTAGGGATGTCCTACGGTTCTGCAAGTAAATAAGGAGGCTAGAAAGAAGTTATGGGGGAACGCAGCCGGGACTTTAACCTGCAGCTCCAGCAACGGGAAATGGGGTGAATGAGCACACCAAAATGCTCGACAGCCCGCTCGTTTTCGGCCGAGCGTCCCTCCGAAACATAACATAATATAACCTAGGGTTAATTAGGAACGTTCTCTATCAACTCGATATTGCCATAGTTGTTTAAAAACATTTCAAATTTCTCAGAATCGGAAATTGCCTTCGATCTCCGTGTAACTAATATGCGACATTTCAACACGTTAATTCACCTCAGATCAAAGACATTTGTTTCCCACTTTCAATAAAGGCCCATGTTTCCCAAACCCCACAGCAGTTAAGTCTGTACGCCGTGATATGCACGGGATAATGGGCCGTAATGGGATGGGGAAGGGGCCAATTTTCCGTGCGATCGGGCGGGTGGCGAGAGCTGCCAAATTAACTCGATCCTGAGCGGCGTTGCTACAGTGGATTCAAATTTTATTTATTTATGTAAGGAATTCCAACAGCTATCTTTTATTGCTTATTCAAACTGACTCAATCTATAAATCTTACTCAAGCTATACAATGATACAGTACAAGTATGAGTCATAATGCTGGATAGTCAAACTACCGTTCCATACCATTTTGATTGCTGCAGCACCTGTATTTTTTGCACAGTAGTCGTTTAAAGTAAGAAGACTAATTTCGTTAGTACGACGTCGAGTATGAGTTCGGGGGAAGCCTACCATTTAACTAAACAACACTAAACTTAAAATAACTAAACAAATAGTTATTTGTTTTACTAGGGAGCAAAGTGATTGTTTAACTCTCGTGCAAATATTGAAACCCGAGCAAGCGAAAGATTCCAGAATTTGAACCACGAGCGCAGTGAGTGGTTCATAAAATGGAATCTTGAGCGATGCGAGGGTTTTAAGGCACGAGAGTTAAACAAGCTTTCCTACCGAGTGAAACACAACATTTTTCACCACACTAAAGCGAGGAAACATGAAAAATAGAACTCAAACATAACAAATTAGAAGGTATTTATTTGCAAGTCCTCAACTTCCAAAAAATAAACAAATCAGCGTTAGTCTATCCAGAAGATTAAAAAAAAAAACTTTAACCTCTAGAGATTAAAACACAGTTTTGCGCTCTGAAATTGAAGGACTAACAGCGTGTTTACGAGCAGTGTGGTGAAGAATATCATACAACATTTTAAAAAGCATTATGTAAAGGAAAAAGTATTTTTTTTTCAGTATTAACAGTACACGAACAGAGTATGCAGAAGAACACTATTAAAATCTATCTTCTCATTAGTTTATAGAAGTGCCACTTTCCGTTCCGTTACCAAGCACTTTCTGTGTAAAAATACAAACTCACCTATGCAACCACTGTAGAACGTTTTTCAATAGTCGCGGCGAACGGATTGTGATGTCGAACGAATCAAATCTAGATGTGGGACTAGCTGTAATTGAACTAGGCTTTTTGGGAAACGAAGCAGCGAGCGAAGAAGTGGTTTGGTGCAGATTGCATCTGCCGACAAACCAAGCTTTCAGACCCGAAAAGTCGTAACTGCATTGTAATCCCCACAAACATACGACTGTTTAGACGGCTAGATCGAAATTGGAAATGTATTAGGTACGCTAAAATTCAGTGAAGTGTAAGATTTAAGTTAAAGGAATTATAGGTTCGGCGTTGGAAGAAATTTATCGAAGAATTATTTGAGTATGCAATTTTTACTACGGTAAGTACATTGGCTGACGATGAAATTAATAGGATGAGATGTCAGACCGAGTTATTGAGTTCTGAATTTCAATCTCGCATATTAATAAAATGATCTTGAATTTAATCTATCATACGATATGTATTTTCCTCCTAGAATTTCCTGACATAATATGCCATCGTAGTAGGGAGATCCTGAGATCCGCATGATCATTAATCCCATGATTTCATTTGGCACTATTTTTTGCGAAAGCCAGAGGAAAAACTAGGCCATATTGGAATAAATCCAGTTTTCATACGAGGTTTGATGACTGAAAAGAGATTGGTCAACGTTAATTTAGATTTTGTTCGTACTGAAAATCTGTCAGCTCGGATTTGAATATGCTACCTTCGGACTGAAAATAGCAAAGGCTATTAACGTTTTCTCATGATCATCGGCTGAGATCAGCCGAAAGACGTATACTGGTCATAGGATTCCCCCAATGATTGCCACTATGACCGATCCTGCGCGACCCGCATTCAGCGGACTCCTGGCACCTTCACCAGGTCATAATTCCACCTTGTAGGGGGCCTATCCACGTTGCGTCTTCCGATATGCGGTCGCTAAGTAAAAATATTTCCTTTCGAGACACTACATATTAAATTATGATTGTACATGTCCATTAAGTATTAGGGCTGTACGATATATGTAGAAAATTTTGTCTCAATTAGTAATCACAAAGTGCGTTAAATTCAACTCTCAAGATTTGACTACCATCTAACATTAGAGAAAGCCTGTAAAATAAGACAATTAGGCGCATTACACAATTAACAAGTTTATGAAGTTATAAATCCACGAATTAAATAAAAATACCCCGGAGAGCTTATTTGTGTTTTCCTTAAAAGTGGCGTTTATTGCCTACGGGCGGTTTAATATAGCCCAAGCAAGACGGCACGGCCCGTAAAAAGTATAAAAATCGCATTATCACGACGGCGTAGAAAATATTTTATTGCCTATTTACTGTTGTTAGGTATTTTGACGACGCTGCGACGCCAATAATCATTATTTTTACAATCTTTGTGGGCTTTTTATTCTTCTTGCGATGTGATTTAACCCATTTTTATTTTCATGGCTGTTTATCGCGGTAGCTTTTTCCATGTTTCGTGACAAAGAAATCATGACTGGACAGACAAATTGACATTCTTCTTCTTCTTCTTCTACCTAGCGTTATCCCGGCCTTTGCCAGGGTCCGCTTTCCTGCTACATTTCCTCCACTTTGCGCGATCCTGGGCATCTTCTACTGTAAGCTCCTTCACACTCATATTAATGCTGACATTACTTACTATTTTTATTTCAGAAGGACTTAGGTAGATGTCTCAAATCAGAACAGTTAAGTCATCACGTGTTAGGGTACTACAATGCCTATTTTGATTCGGATGTTATAAAGGTGCATGCAGACCAAAAGAGCATTCGCTGTTCTATCCCCCACTCTACGAAATCAACGAATCACGTTTCGTATAACGATCGAATTTCGTAGAGTAGGGGGTTAGAACAGCGAATGTTCTTTTGGTCTGCATGCACCTTTACAACTTGTCCGCTGTCAAATCAGCTATCAGTATGAATTCAGTTATAATTAGGATATTTTTAGGGTTCCGTAGCCAAAATAGCAAAAACGGAACCCTTTTAACAGCCGATTTACTCGGAAACTATAAATGCTACAGTAATTAAATTTGGTAAGAATAAATGTGCTATATGAACCGCTACAGAATTATGATACCTACTAAACTGTAAAAAAAATATTGGGTTACATGTAGCTGAGGGATGGAAATTCTTTAGATGTGTATAAGCGTGTGGGGTATCAATAGATAGGTCTTTAAAATGATATTTACCAAGGTTTATATATCACATTTATATTTAAGCGAACCGTTTTCGAGATATCAGTTCTCAAAGTCTGAAAAATGTGTCCCACCCCCTCTATTTTCTAAACTACGTGGTATAAAATTTAAAAAAATGTATATTTTCGCTCAACGATTTTTGGTTTGATTAAATTATCTCTTGTAGTTTATGAGATAGGTTGATTTAACTGTATTTTTTTACGATAATGGTACGGAATCCTACGCCCAAGAGTCCGATTCGCACTTGGCCGGTTTTTTTCCTGATTTCGTGGTTGTCTCCATAGCGAAAGTTGCTTAGAGTGACCATCCCTAGAACCCAGTTCACTCTTGCTCCAACCAAGATGTCACCCTGTATACCACTTGGTCGTAGAACACATTGCGCGTAGAATCGATGGCCGTTGGGGCGGGAAGGTTCTCGAGTGGCGGCCATGTACCGGAAGGCGCAGTGTGGGTAGGCTCCCCACAAGGTGGACTGATGACCTGGTGAAGGTCGCAGGACTCCTGCGCCACCCGCATCCAGGGCTCACGGTACACGTGTAACCCGCCAAACCGGATACCCGTGTTCTTAAGCCCGACGGTACTAAGAACCCGAATTACACGAACCCGCCGGGTACCCGTGTCCGTGTCCAATACACGGATACCGTTTACACGAAACCGCGTGCTACCCGGGTACCCGGGTACTTAAGACCGAACCGAACGGGTTCGAAATAATTTGAGCAAATGCAAATAAGGTCTATTATTGAATGTAACCTGCAGCTTCGTTCGATACTACAAAATATACGTGTTCAGGAAAGGTCAGCCGATATAACTTTTTTTTGTTTTTATAAATTTCGACTCTATCTGTTACGCAATAAGGTCTATTTGACACAATTAGCCTTCCGCTTCCATTTGTACTTTAGCTCTTAAGTCTCACGACCCATCCTTCGGTACATAACTTTACCCTTAAAAAGCAGACTTTCTATGCTTACACGGCTTCTCGTCAAGGACGTCCCCGAACCCGCGGGTAATTAAAAATCCGGGTCCGTGTAAATAATACCCGAGTACCCGTGTACCCGTGCAGACGGGTATTATTTACACGGACTTTAATTACCCGTGTAAATCGGGTCAGAAACCCGTGTACGTGTAACACGAACACGGGTATGAGAAACGTTGACACGAAACCCGGACACGACCGCGAGCCCTACGCAGGACCGGTCATTGTGGCAATCTTTGGGGCCCTATGTTCAGCAATGGACGTCTTTCGGCTGATATGATGATACCACTTGGTCGGGGCTAAAAGGTTTGCCTCCTACGAACAAATAAAACATGGAAGCCGCACGCCATACTAAATTGCCTTTCAATAACGGTCCTGAATTTTTGTTCTTCAATGCATCACGGTAATGAATTTCAATATCAACCTATAAAAACTTAAACCGCCATTTAAAAATAGTTGTGATTGGTCCATCAAAGTTTTGATTGGCCGTATCCTATAAACATTTGTCAAAGATGATGCGCCAAAATATGCGCGGTGTTAAGAAAAGCGATATGTCCTGCCCATCTTGGCACAATTGAACAATTGTGTTTGGGGGAATTTTTGAGCTGACGTTAGACGTCCATGTTATATATGGTCGCAGTTTGCCTCTCATCCACATTGGGACCAAGGACAAACCTCTACCTACTCAACAAATGTTGGAAAATGTTTTCCAATCACGTATACGAGATTAAGAGACCTGTTTCTAATTGCTTCGCGTACAAATAGAAGTGGGTAACCGTTTTTATTACAAGATTTTCCCTGCCTACGAAGCTGGAGGTTCCGGGTTCAAATCCCGTCGAGGGCATTATTTGTGTATTTCTTTATGACAAATATTTGTTCATTGGCCATGGCTGTCTATGTATTTAAGTATCTATATGTATCTATCTATTATATATATTGTCGCCTGGTACCCACACAAAGGCCTTAATTGAACTTACCGTTAGACTAACTATAGTGGCCTATTTCTCGAAAGCTTGTAACTTGTAATACAAGCGGAAGTCCTTATCTAATAATTGATAGTGTTAAAAAGAGACTTCCACTTGTATTACAACTTACAAGCGTTCAAGAAACGGGCCCTAGTCTACCCTTTGTGTAAGATGTCCCAAGATATATTGATTTAAACTTTCACGATTATCACTCATATTTTAAAGACAAACGGGTCTTAATCGCGTAAACTTACGTTTAATTATATCCTGACGTTTCGGGCATGACGTTACACCCGTGGTCGCAGGCAGACTCACCTCTCACACACCTCACCTCACCTCTCGCAGTCTGCCTGCGACCACGGGTGTAACGTCATGCCCGAAACGTCAGGATATAATTAAACGTAAGTTTACGCGATTAAGACCCGTTTGTCTTTAAAATATGATGTCCCAAGATATTTAATTAAATTATTTATTTATTTATATTTCTTATAATCTTAACCTCAAGCTCAGTTAATCCCAAATAAAATAACTTAATAACGCTTTTAGTAAACCCTTACAATTTCCGAACGCTTTCATGAGCGTAGCTAATGCATTCTTATTTACTTAATAGTTAATACCATACTTAGTTTGTACAGTCATAATAAATGCACTGTACAGTATTCAAACTCAAAAGATTATTTATTCAAGTAGGCATATTATGTTGACACAACTACTTAGATGCAAAGGCAGACTGACCTCGAAATATAAATATATCAAATAAGAAAATAATTCAAAATAGTGTCAGTGTCACTAAGAATATAGTTATAAAAAGGTCACGACCCACCCAGCGTTGAAAATAATACACACACACACACACACATGCACGCACAAGCGCATCGAATTGAATATATAATAAAATAAAGAACTATAAAGTAAAAGACAAAAAATAGCAATGCACATGTAAAATAATGTGAAACTGGTTCTTTATTTTACGTAATCAAATAGTAAATTGTGTACGAGAACTTTTTTGTTATGTAATTACAATCGGAGGAGGAGCGGGCGTCTCAACACAGGCACTGTAAGCTTAAAAGGGAAGCCCCAGCAAGACTGTATTATACATATTGTTAATTGAGAATAAATATATTTAGATTTTTTTATATGCGAGTTAAAATACTTAGCAATAGTGACTGTGTTGCACCCGCTAACCACTTGCAGCTAATGCGTTCGCTGCTGTAATGCAGGGAGAATGTTTTACTAAGTGGCTATTTTCGCTAGGTTTTAGACCGAATGTGTGGATAGGTACACTCAGATTGGATTTCTCGTTTATGTGCGGATTGAGATTAACCTTTTAAACGCCTTCTCTCGCGCACCAAAATTTTACCTACTACACACCAATATCTGAATTAATGAACAGTCGAGTACATTAATATACATATAGGCACATTTGTAAGGGATCAGTATGGAGAAGTGTATACAGGGTGTAATCGTTAAGTGTGGCCAGGCCATAATTCCGTAAATATAACAGATATCAGAAAACTTCCAACTGATATCGAAAGTGCGTTACCCAACGAGTAAAATTGTATTAATAACTTTTTCTAAATAGATGGAGAAATGGGTCTCTATTGGTTCCCATAAAGTTTGAAGTTCGATTTTTGAAGCGAATAACGCTGTAGGTCCGAATATTTTTTAGTCATATTGTCATAAGTCATAAAAATTAATATTATAAATCGGTGGTCAGATTTATGTTGGTCATAATTATTGTTAGTCATAAAAGTCGATGCCCATAATTTTTAAAATCCATACAACATCATTTCCAGAATGTTAAAAGCAATAACCTTCCTAATTATAACTGTTACAACGTCTATATTCGCAAGTTGTAATTATTTGTTGTCGCGTGATTATGTCAATGTACCTAATGATGTTGCTAGAAATAAAAATGTTGAAATAATGTGTAATTATTTAAAAAATGTAGTTATGATTATAAGAATCAGTAAGTAAATAGTAAGAGTATTATTTTAAAAGTCGGTCCTGGCGCTTCGCCGGCCGCTGCCGCGGCACGCTCGCTTCGCTCGCTCGGCTCGCGCGCTGTAAGGTCACAGTTCAACCTAACACTCCTCCTCGCTTCGCTCGTCGTCGTACCTACACTGACCTGCCTTAGGGTCGAGTAGGTAAGGAAGCTTCCTAAGTTGCATCATAGTCCATAAATTTCTTAATTTAAATTAAGGAAAGTTATAAATTTCGTATTTAATATTCAAGTTTTTGGATGAAATTTGGTTAGTTATTAAAACAATATGAGTAAGAACCATTAATAGGTTCAAATGTACGACTTAAAATATTTCTAAAAAAGTGATAGATAGACCTTTGAATATTATAGTGAGCAATTTTATACCTTTTGTAATTAGAGTATGTAATGTTATAGGTTAGTAATGTTAGATCTATTAATCGTTATACTTAACAAAAATTATGACCATTGATGATTATATCAGTAAATTATATGGATATCAATTTCTGACTAACGAAATTCGGATTAACAAATATATGAGAAAGAAAGGGATCCCTGGAGGAATATTTAAAATACTAAGTTAAAACGCTCCCATACATTTAGTATGACGACTAGCCTTAAAAAATGTCGGGTGTCATAACAGATAAAACTGTTAGAGATTCGTTATTTATACGAATACATTGTAATAAAATAATAATACTGCCGTTTATGACATAATTAATTTAACATTGATTCTTAAATAAAAAATATTCGTACTAAACTACTCTTTGAATGAACGGTTACATGTGACCACGGGTGTAACGTCATGCCCGAAACGTCAGGATATAATTAAACGTAAGTTCACGCGATTAAGACCCGTTTGTCTGTAAAATATGAACGGTTACGTACTAAATGTATGGAAGGGTTTGAAGTTAATATTTGAGATATTTTAGATTTTATTTCAAAAAAGTTATTAGTGTAATTTTACTCGTTGGGTAACGTACTTTCGATATCAGTTAGAAGTTTTCAGGTATCTGCTATATGTATTTACGGAATTATGGCCTGACCACACTTAACGATTACACCCTGTATATATTAATGCCCTTGACTGAACAACGAAAATAAACATTATCTGTTAGCAAGACAGACTTTGACAGAAGTGACAGAACACTCGATGACCCCTTTAGTGGTTGCTGGCGTGGCAGGCATGCCAACACGACCACTTTAGTTGTTCTTGGCGTAGATACAAAGGCGTAAATTACACTTATACCTAGTTGAGCGAACCAAATTTCTCTTCACACTTGCTATTTTTTTTAGGTTATAATAATAAATTAAGAAAGAAGAAGAAGAAAAGAAGAAGAAGTTGTAGTGATAAGGTAAGAAAAAACCTTTTTTTAATATCTATTTCTACTTCTACCTTTTTCAAATATGTTTTCTTCAATCTTTCTTAACCTACCTACAAAGGTTCGACTCGGCTTACAACTCTATGTAATTAAACCGTAACCTAAATGTATACAGGATATTATTCACCGTGTTTTTTATGAATTCCGTTAAATTTAACAGGCTGCTTGGTACAGTCAAGTGCAAAAATAAGTATCGAGAGAATCCGTTCATAAATATGTTACGACGTTCTTATTACACAGAATTAGAGTGCACTGGGACATATTTTTGAACGTTTTTGTATACCCCTTATTTTGTCTTCGACTGTACGTTAATTGAAGCTACCTGATATATTGCTTATAGTCGAATTCGAAGAAAAATTTTTTTTTTCGTTTTCATACATAATAAATGAAATGGTAAGTGTGAGATAACCTTAAGAATAAGATCTCAGGTGACTGACGGCACATGTCAAAATAAGTTTCATTAGGATGTAATAAAGATTGCAAATGTTGCAATACACTTTTTCAGTCATTAAACTTATTTTTTTAATAACTCATAAACAGTTAGAGTTAAGATACTATTTCTTCGACAAATTGAGTATTTTTGACCTTAATAAGCTTCCCTTTAATTTAACGGAAATCAATAAAAACACGGTGTATTATAACTACCTTCGATTCGCTGACGATATAGTAGTCTTGGCTGAGACCTTGGAGGACTTAAGTACTATGCTTGTTGACCTCAGTAAAGCCTCCGAGCGAGTTGGTCTTAAAATGAACATGGATAAGACGAAAATCATGTCAAATTCCCATGTAGCACCAACTCCCGTAATAATCGGAGACTTTACACTCGAAGTTGTAGACGAATACCTAGGACAAACTATCCAGTTAGGTAGGTCCAACTTCGAGAAAGAGGTCAATCGTCGAATCCGACTCGGTTGGGCAGCGTTCGGGAAGCTACGACACATATTTTCGTCCAATATTCCGCAGTGTTTGAAGACGAAAGTCTTTGATCAGTGTGTGTTGCCAGTGATGACATACGGTACTGAAACGTGGCCGCTTACGATGGACCTCATAAGAAGGCTCAAAGTCACCCAAAGGGCAATGGAGAGGGCTATGCTAGGAGTCTCTCTGCGTGATCAGATTAAAAATGAGACCATCCGCAGCAGAACCAAAGTAACCGAAATAGCTCTCCGAATCGCTAAACTGAAGTGGCAGTGGGCGGGGCACATTGCGCGTAGAACCGATGGCCGTTGGGGCGGGAAGGTTCTTGAGTGGCGGCCACGTACCGGAAGGCGTAGCGTGGGTAGGCCCCCCACAAGGTGGACTGATGACCTGGTGAAGGTCGCAGGAGTCCGCTGGATGCGGGTGGCGCAGGACCGGTCATTGTGGCAATCGTTGGGAGAGGCCTATTATGTTCAGCAGTGGACGTCTTTCGGCTTGTTATTATGAAGTAAGAATTAAGGGGGTGACTAATAATGATTCACTTAAGGGGGTGTGTGTGATAGTAACTGAATCATTATTCGTCAATTTTTGATTTATACCCTTAAGTGTTCTTTTCTTTTCTAAATGTCTATTTTGAGATAATGGTATTATTTTGTATTTGTGTTTATTATTAGTAGTTGGTGTTTTTCTTTATAGTGTATATTTATTTGAGATAGAGGTATATTTTTCAGTGGTGTGTGAAATTTTTATAATGTATGGTTTTAATAATTGAGAAGGACGATGTATCGAGTGGGAGTAAAATGAGTGAAGAAGAAGTTTAAAGGATAAAAATAGATGGAGGCATTTGTTTTATATTGGATGTATTTAATATAATAATTGAGGTTGACGAGGAATGAGGTTGAGGACGTATCGAGTGGGAGAGAATAATAAAAGACGAAGATATTTTATATTGTATGATTTAATAAATGAGGAGGAAGTATCGAGTGGGAGAATAAGAAGTATTATATTGTATGTATTTTATAATTGACTGAAGATTGACGTATCGAGTGGGAGAGAAATAAAAAGACAAGATATATTATATTGTATGTATTTTATAATTGAGAAGGACGATGTATCGAGTGGGAGAAAAAACAGTAAAGTCGAGAAGATGAATAGAGGATAAAGGTTATTAGTAGTTATTTATATATTGGTACGATGTGTCGAGCGGAGGAGGAAATATGAGGAATATGAGGCGAGTTGAATTGAATAATGACAAAATTTAGTTATTTACATATTAGACGTTACGTATTGACGAGTAGAAGCGATGTGTGAATATGTAAGAATTTGAAAACTGTTATTTAGACCTGTATTCGAAATTGTTGGATAGGAGAGTAGAATGGTAATAACTTTGATTTGATTAATTTGATGTTGTTATTTAAAATTGTTTTATAATCTGATGTAGTAATGTTTGGAAATTTTTGTTTTGGTAATTAGAAGTGTTTGTAATAATACGTCAAGCAGAGTCGATTGAGGGGGTGTGTTATTATGAAGGTTGTTAGCAAACAATCGACTCGTGCTTGACTAACACTATTTGAATTTGGAAGCTCATCATACATATTGTCTATGTATGATGAGCCTTCAAACTTCACTCGACTGACAGATCTTCAATAATAAACATGTTTTTATAAGTGAATTTAATTAAATAAATAGTGGTGAGAAAGAAGCGTTGTGCCGTTTGAATTAATGTCCAGGGCCCTCGAAGCAACCAAACAAGACGGCTGATATGATGATGATGATGATGATTATAACTATTGACCACCGTGTCGAAATTTTTTTTCCTTCTTACAAGGTCCTGCTTCTCATGTCCCAAGTCCCAACCCTGACATCATACTTGACTACTGTATCCTTAAGGTAATTATGGTATTTATTTTTGACATTTATATTTAATTTATTATTATTTTTTTCTTTTGCCGTTGACATAAAAATTCTATAACTAATTTATTGTTCGTCGAAGATAAATACTATTATGCTATTTATTACATTATTTTGTTAATATTATTATTAAGGGCAGGAGATCTTTGAAAATACAAATGCAAAAGTACGTGTAAGTTCTAGTGTCAAATATTTGGCAGTTTAGTAGGTTAGAGAGAATCCTCAACCGCCAAGTGACCGAGTCACGTAATCTAAGTTGGTCTCAGTTCGGCCGCTACAATGTATTGTGTTGAACTTCCTTTGGCGACGCGCCAAGGGCAGCCATATTGTCCGTGCTGTGATTTGAGGACTGTGTTTAATCGAATATGTTTATGTTACCTATCTATTATTTTAAAACTGTAATGTAACCTACATAAGGCGTTTGTGCACCACACTGACTTTTACCGTCCGGTAGTCCGGTTTTTTACGGTCCGATATTTATGCTACGCCATCAAATGTATATAGTAGCTTGTGCACTATACGTAATTTTACCGTCCGACATTTTACTTTTCCCCATTCCGGACAGTATTTTTCCGATCCGAGATGACAGCTATAAAAAACATGTTAATGCTTGTGCACTGCGTCCGGAATTGCACTGACTTTTACCGTCCCCGATAGTCCGATTTTACAAGCCAATCATCCGTTTTTTTCATGCTACTATACCGCACCTTCGAGTAAAAAGACGGACAAGTGCACAAGCCAATCATGCGTTTTTTTCATGAAATATCGGACCATGAAAACTCGGTCTGCCGGACAGTAAAATTCATTGTGGTGCACAATCACCCTTATTGTTCACGTTTCGGTAATAAAGTTATTTGAATTCAGAGTAATAGTACATTTCGATGCAAGTGCAAAAATTTTTTTTTTCGACGAGGGTGAGATGAGACTTGGAGCCCGAGTGAAACGAGGGCGACAATCACTCGAGTTAAAAAGAAGTTTTTAGTACAGATGGTGCCTTTTTTAGGCTCTAATGCGAGAAGTGGCTCATTTTACGTCAGGTCGAAAACTTCGGAGGGCTATCTGTACCTAATAAAAAACTTCGTACGAGGCGCGTGCAAAAAGGAAACGCTCCTTAGTGCTATATCGGTCGTGTTTTAAAACATCGCCACTCGTTCCGAATTTCATATTTTTCGCACTTGTGTCGTAATGTACTATTTTACACGTGAATCGAACGACTTTTTTCATAACAAGTGCCTTAAAAAGAGAAATTTACGCAAGTTTACTTTCCGCACTAATTAGGAAAATGTTATTTGGGGTTATCAAGTAGAATCGCCAAGTGACCGAGCCTCGTAAGTCGTAATCTACGTTAGTCTTAGTTTGGCCACTACAATGTATCGTGTTGAACTTTCTTTGCGAAGCGGCAAGGTAGCGTATTGTCCGAGCAATTTGAGGATTGTGCTGCTGGTGGGTTGAACTTACTGGGGCCATTAAAGGAGAATGTCGTTTACGCAATGTTCTGAAGGTCTCCTCTTTAGAACTCTTTAAGCTTAAGACAGAATAACTATAACGGCCCGGCCACGACATTGGTCTAAGGCGACCAGTGGCGAACGAATCCATGAGTTGGAGCGGGATGCCGATATGGGTACGAGAGGGAGCACCATACGTTTTCCGCTATGCCGGTCGCCTTAGACCGATGTCGTGGCCGCGGCGTAGGTAAATGTAATTTCGGAGAGCCTAGGTCTCTATTATCAAGTACTGAGCCCGAGTATACCCCTCGCGTCGCGCTCGCGTCTCTCCGAAACATGTCGCGCGTAGGGATTAATTACACGTGAGTTTAATCGTTTAATTATATTTATAAATAATTATCTGTGGGGAAACAAATAGGATAATAAGAAATTATTTGATTGATAAGTCATTCGATCGATTTAGGATGTCCATGTCATTGAGAATAACTAAATTGTGCGCTCTCTGAGGGTTAGCATATATTTCTGAGTCGCCAGTCAGTTCATATACCTATAGACGTGTTATGTGTCCATACAAAATTTTTGTTATAAAAAAATTAAAAAAAAATCTGATAATGATATAGACCATTTTGGTGTTGCTTCAGTTCTTGAAGCACTTTCAAAATGGCGGAATTATTGGTTGTGTGGCCTGGAGATCGGCTCACTACTAGTTGGTATCATTCATCAGTTGTCATTACCACTAGCACTATTTCGGTAAACCCGTCGTTACTTTTTACACGCCTTACAACTGCTTCTGTATTCCTGTTACCACGAAGGTGAGTCGAACGCCAACGGAGATTATGTACAAATATTTTTAAACCGACTTCAAAAAAAAGGGAGGAGGTTCTCAATTTGACTGCACCTACCTATATGTATTTTTCTAGCTAAAATTTTTACCGCCTACCTGCGACCACGGGTGTAACGTCATGCCCGAAACGTCAGGATATAATTAAACATAAGTTTACGCGATTAGTACAATTTAGTTCGCGGCCGAGAATCTCGGGTGTCATACTTCCTGGCGGTGACATGGTGTCGTACAATATTCAAACTAACATCAAAAAAATGTACATGAAATGTACGAAATTGTACGCTAATTTAAAAAAATTGTACTACACGTACGAGACGAGAAAACGGTGTTAATCCGTCACCGCTAGGAAGCATACTTCCTGGCGGGGGCTATTTATTTTGTTATGTTGCGGCCGAGTTTTCAATGGGCATGTCAATTAAAAAATATGTACGAAAATTGTACGTTACTAATATAACGAATTATACTTAGTAATATTCCTATTTCCTATATCCTAACGCACAGAAGTTATTTACAATGATAATGTATCAATTATTGGGAAACAGTTTATGTACCTACTGCACAATGTAATAATAGTTATGTACATGCATAAATATGTGTGACGACGATTACATGCCACTTATTGATGTATATAATTGATCAAACACGTTAAATAAATCAAGTTCCATTGAAATGATTTTTAGTACCAAATTAAAGCACCTATGAGATAGATCTACCTAAAAACGCTTTAGTACCAGAACGTACATTTTTCGTACATATTTTCTCATTGACATGCCCATTGAAAACTCGGCCGCAACATAACAAAATAAATAGCCCCCGCCAGGAAGTATGCTTCCTAGCGGTGACGGATTAACACCATTTTCTCGTCTCGTACGTGTAGTACAATTTTTTTAAATTAGCGTACAATTTCGTACATTTCATGTACATTTTTTTGATGTTAGTTTGAATACTGTACGACACCATGTCACCGCCAGGAAGTATGACACAATCTCGGTCGGACCTTAGTACCTACTTAATACTATCCCGGATAGATACATCCTATTTGGCGACAAGAATGGGATGAATCCACACGGAATAATCAAAATGATTGTCTACGTTGGTACCTTAGGGACTTTTGATACAGATACTTGCTAGGCCCTCACTGAAAATCAGCGTTGCGTAGTGTGCCCTGCGGTGCACTACATGACAACAAGCTGAGTGAGGACCCTTTGGCACAACTTCAATTATCTCTGTTTTTAATGTAATATCATTTTAAGTTATGTTTTGTGCTAATAAATTCATTTCATTTCATTTCATAGTTCGACTATTCCGACAAGTAGAACAGTTAGCAGTAAACAGGCTGTAAACGTATCCGGGTGCACGTTAGCGCGAATCGTAAAATGCCGGTAATTAATCCCCTAGTTAGCGACGTTTACGGTTTTTTGCCGGAATGGAAGATAAAAGCTTAGTTGTGCCGGTTTAGTTTGTGCCGAGTTACTTAATCGGTTTTTACCAGGAACTGTAGGTTTATGATAGTCCCGTGATTATCGTTGTTGTCGTCATCGTCAGTTTATAACAAGTACGCAAGTACGAAAGTGACAAGTAGCATCACAGATGTCATATATACCATAGATCAAGCAAACGTATCTACTTAGCGTGTCAAATGAACTCAGTAAAATCTACTGAGTTGTCCGTCTTTAATCGCAGCTTGCAGCTATCGGGCGTTAAATTTTGTAAGTTGAAGTAAACAAAAACATTAATAATGCCTCCTTAAGTAATATTAATTGCAACAACACAAAAAAATATGAAGACTCAAGGGCCTGAGACATATTTAAAATCGTAGGCAAGTAACAACTTCAATACAAAATCTGACACGCTCGGCCGCCATACAAATGAATGAACTTGTTTCTTCTATCCAAATCTCTGGCACCCTAGTGAAAAGGGGTATAAGTCGAATTTTGGCCAAATTGAGTTAAGTATACCAAAAAATTTCTAAAAAAAAATGGCATCTGTTGGTGTAAAAGGATTTAAGATATCACGTAAATTGACAGAGTTACGGTCGTGTAATATGGTATAATTAACACAAATGACCATGCAGTGTCAGGTATAAATTGAAATAAATTCTTACTAACAAAAAAATTATATCGTTGTATTGTTACAAAAGGTATTAGTGTAGCTAAGTTTTACGCGTTTGGATTTTTGTTGTGTGTAACGCTTTAACTACTCATATTCTCTTGATGGTCACTCGGATAATGAGGATCCATGTGTATTTAAATCACTTTACACGAACAATAAAAACATTTTTTGAGATACAATTCGACATAAATCCATATTCACGAATAAAATTATGTTGTTACGGGTACAAGTCGACTTTAATCACTTAGAATTACAGTTTTTTACATGTGATACAATCCATTTGCGGGAATTATATCCGTTTGCACTAAATTAAAAAGTATTACTTAACATTTAACACCAGTGAATTGACGGATTTGTACTAAGTTGTACCCTTTTACACTAAGTTTCGTTATACATACACAATGTTTAAAATAGTGTTAATTTTTAATATTTAATTTACTTAGTGGTTAATGATTTTTTTTTTATTTGATTTTTTTTTTTCAAATTCAAGCTATTAAATTCTGCTGCTTATTTGTTAAAACCTATGTTAGTAATATTAGTTTGTGTTGACAGTTTTAAATGACCTACCTAACGCAAATACTTTTTTTAAATTGTAGTAACAATTTTACTTAATGATCTAGGTAATATAGAAAGCGCGATATAGCCTTATACGAGTATTTGCTGCTGTTCTATGGCTGTCTATATTACTCCAAAAACATGTGATTAGAACAATTTCAAAACAGCCACCCGGAAACCATGCCTGGCCACTTTTTACGAATGCTAACATAATGAAAACAATATTATCACAATATTTTTTTAAATTGTCTACTAACGAAATTAATAAAGTTAATGTATAATTAACATAATAATTCAAGTTGATCGTACCTATATTTACCGATACAACTTTTATAAGAATTATAATCAATAGAACATAATAGTGACAGGCTTTTTATACTCGTCGATTAAAGTCTGTTTATTAAGATTCCATACAGAGTACTGCAACGTAAACAGTGACGTTGCAGTATGGAATCTTAATCATCCGAAAAAATTGAAGTAACTTCTTTACACACTAGTGCGAGGAGTTGTTTATATCTTGCCTGGTTGAAAACTTGGCAATGCCATCTGTACTGAAAAATGTTGTACGATACACATGCAAAAATGAAATTCGTAAATCATGTCGATTTTAAACACTCCTTTCGGTTGTACTTTGCTTTATTTATGCTTATTTCGAATTTATTTTTAAATCACATTTGTATCGTAATGTACATTACGATAGGCTATATAGACAATAGTTTTTTTTTAATAAAATATCGATTTTCAATAGTATGTTATTTTAGGTGACTCGATAAGATACAAAATTGCCATTCAGTCGTTACGGAACGTACGTACCTAGCTGCGCGCACGACATCCAGGGCATAAAGTCATAATTCGGACAGTAGGACTAAGTATTTGTACTATTTAGGTTTTTTGTCGAGTACCTATCGTGATAGCAAAATTAAGCATGAGAAAAAAATATTATGACACGATTGTGATAATAAATAAATGCTACATTATGGTATTTTTTGGTACTATGAAATTTAAAAAAATTTACCTACGTTGTGTTTTGGCTGTTGAAAATAAGTAATATTTTTCTAATTCAAGGAAATAATTTCTAATAAAAAATGGAAAAAATAAATATTTTTATTGTAACTTATTTCATAGAATTTGGATACAATTGAATAAAGTGATTAATATAAATCTTGATATTCCCTTTTACACGTTATTAACATTTTGTGCACAATGGTATAAGTCGGTTTTTTTGGGATTATATTGTATACGTATATGCTATGCCATTAAAATTAATTTCGCAAACAAACTTAGCTAATTTTTTTTCGTAAAAGTACATCTCAAATAGAGTTATTATAAAATAAGTTAAATGTATACCTGTTTTCACTAATGTCCAATATATGTGAAAAGGGGTACTAATTTGGTTATATTTCTAAATAGTATTTATTTCAGCGGGTACAAGTCAATTTTTTTTTAAACTATTGATTTTAGCCATACACCAATGACGGCAAGTGAAAGAGCGCATTGTATTTACTCAACGTACATTTAAAGTTATTCTAATTCTTTAGCCATTTCGGCACAGTAATTTTTAATAATTTCGCCAATCGTTTTTTGGCTCTCCTGTAAAGTGGCAAATTTCGATTTATACCCCTTTTCACTAGGGTGCCAGATCTAATTCTGTGAGTAGTACGATAAACGTTAAACGCGTGACCATGATAGTGTACGAGTACTGTAGCCGTCCCATGAGTTGGAAAGTAAAGGATACGTTAAGTTTAACTCGATACGTAACGCATTCTATCGCGCTCGCTCTGATATATTGGAGCGACCGCGATGGCCTGCTTTACGTATCGAGTAAAACATAACGTTACCGATACTTGCAAAGTCATGGTACGGCTAAAGGATTTCTTATGCTACGAGTGACAAACAAGTATACGCAAGACGCTATTGTAGCCGATGGACGTCTGAAACGCAAGAGGTGTTACGTGCTCGTTATCGACCCTTACTACGTAAAGATACCTACATAAAAAAGATATAAATAAAATTGTTACTCATCAAACGTGTGAGAAGAATTGCTACCGCGTTGGCGTGGAGTTGTTGAACGTCCGAAGACCTTTTATTGGGCTTCCTGTGGCACTATGTCGAATTCCATCATGATATATTATTTATTTATAATTATCATTTATTTGTACACCAACATAGATGACATAGATTAGTATTATGCAAGAATCTCGCCGCGTGGTGACGGCAGTAAGAAAACATTTGTCACCACCCCAACACTTCCCACTGGATCGTAAGAGTCGACGAAGGAATTGTAGTGTTACTGACTATTGTATTGAAGATTGATGGTGGGCAGTAGCAGCGTCATCGTAATTGACACAATACTCCGATTGCTAACCCGCTTGCCCAGCGTGGCGATTGTAGGCATTTAAGTACCTTCTAATGCCTCCATATGCATAAGTAAAAGGAAAGGCCTACGTTCAGCAGTGAACTGGGATAGGCTGATGAATGAATGAAAAAAATGCAAGAATCGCTCATTTAAAGGTAAAAGATAAACGGGAAACATTCCATTAAATTGTACCTTTTGCCAGCATTTAATTCATCGGCACAAAGACACAAAGCGGCGGGTAGATTGAATCCATGAAAGGTGTAATTTGCCGCTCAAGTTGGCAATTGCATGTTGGCATAGCGGCATGTGCAGTTGACGGTAAGTGTACATTATGCATTTTGTTTATAGTTTTAGTACATTAACAAACCGAGAATTCTCAGTTCCCGTTGTTGTTATGGACGGGAAAACACAATTGTGTACCTATTTGTATTTTCTTAATGTAACTCTGTATTTTCTGGTATTGTTTTGACTGGTTTGAATGGGTTTTTTATCAACTTCTTCTTTCCTGTTTTACTGTCAGCCATTCTACATTCGTTACTTGCGTGGGTCACCTATAGGTATCATCCTTGGTAATATTTGCTGTGGGTTCAAATCCCGTCGAGGGAGGGAGGAATGGAGGGAGGATTGTGTGTTTATTTATCACAAATATTTGTTCCTTGATCGTGGCTGTGTATTATGTATTTACGTATCTATTATGTATGTAGGTATCTATTATGTATATCTTTATTACATATACCTATCGTCACCAATCGTCTATACCCACATCACAAGCCTTAATTGAGCTTACCGTGGGACTAGGTCGATTTATGTAAGATGTCCCAAGAAATTTATTTATTCTAAGGATCGACAAAGTAGGTGCCGAGAAAAAAATGATAAATACTTAACCAGTGAGTCTAAATAATGAAAACATTGCCTAAAGAAGATATTGATGAATACCAAAATGAGCTGGTAAGAAATAGACAAACAACAAATTTTACCAAATTTGTTACAGTCGACCGAAAGTGACGAATGAAGAATCAGTCACGAAAGGAGAATGGGACGAACGAAAGGAGAATGGGATTTAAGAACTAAAAAACGTATTTCCGAATATAAACGAATCGCCTTTCTTTTTATCACTTTTAAAACCAAACTTCTATTTTAAGGAACAAAATATGTTTGTCAAACTAGTAAATCTCGTTTCTACCGCCAGGCCGTGCCCCACGGTTCGGTTCAAAAACTTGGGGCATTAATTCCGAGCCGACAAAACATGGAATCCGTAATGCCACACAACTCTCGTTATTTAGATTTAGGCAAATCAGCCCTCCGCTGCACGCGTGCCGTTTGTCTTACAGTTTTTGGAAGAGTTGCTCATTGGGTTGGCTTGTTGGCCACTGGAAGCTAGTATAGATGTCCAGCTGGCCTTATCAGTAGTATTTAAAAGGCTATTTGTCGTAATGAGCTTTCTATATTAATACCGAAACGAGCTGCAAGCCTAACAAAGATGCTTATTATGCAATCGTATACGATAAGCGATAAGTAATAAATATATGAAAATTACAGATTCGTACGAAAAGTCACGTGACATATCGCCTCTTCGTATACGATTGCAAAATGGCATCTTAGCAAGGCTTACTGGTAGACAAACATCAAAGTTTACCAAACTTGATACAGTGATGAATGAAGAATGAACGACGAAAGGAGAATGGGACTTAAAGAACTAATAAACGTATTTCCGAATAAAAACGAATGGTCTTTAATCTTAACACTTTTAAAATCGAACTCCTATTTTAAGGAACAAAATATGCTTGCCAGACTAGTAAATCTCGTTTCTACCGCCAGGCCGTGCCCCACGGTTCGGTTCAAAAACTTGGGGCATTAATTCCGAGTCGACAAAACATGGAATCCGTAATGCCACACAACTCTCGTTATTTAGATTTAGGCAAATCAGCCCTCCGCTGCACGCGTGCCGTTTGTCTTACAGTTTTTGGAAGAGTTGCTCATTGGGTTGGCTTGTTGGCCACTGGAAGCTAGTATAGCTATCCAGGCCTTAACCCTTCGTATGCCTTGTGCCGTATCCGTCCCAAGCAATTGGACTTTAAATTATAAACTTCAAGGTCATAAATTCAATACTATTTTTGACAGCGGTATACGAAAGGTAAAGAGTTTGTTGCTATTCCACAGAGAACCGTTGGTCTGTGTGCTATTCCAATTTGAATAAAGAATTATTTGACTTTGACTTTGACTAAGCCAGCCGTACATATGTAAGTTCTTACGTAAGTTATAGGGACGGGGCTAAATTAAGGAATAAGATAGTGATATTTACTCATTCCTTAGTATAGCTCCGTCCCTATAACTTACGTAAGAACTTACAGGTGTAGTGAGAAATTACTTGCCTTCGGAAACGTTCGTAAACACATGCTGTTTCAGGCAGTGTCAACGAGTCTGACTGAAGTAGCATGACAGCTATTACTGTCAGTCTCAGTGAGATAGACTGAAACAGCATGACGTTGACGAACGAACGTTTCCGAAGGCAAGTCATTTCTCACTACATCTGTACAGGTGTACGAGCGGTCTTATCTGAGCAATTCCATGCAAGAGTGTAATGTAAGTTTGTGACCAATTTCTCGCATGCTTATTTATTAATTATTGTGCAAATTTTACTGTTTCTTTGATTTAATTTTGAGATATCAATATAGTACTTATGCAAATATAGTGTAATACTTACCTACACCTGGATCATAAGTAGATAAACAAACGATCAAATTGTTACTTTCATTAGTTACATGGATTTACCCATTAGTAATATTTAAAACGGGCTGATCGTCATAATTAGCTATCGATATTCCGGCATTGTTGCAGATGCTATCTTCGTGAACTGAAACCGCAGGACGAAGACGTGTTGGGTACTTTTTTTTGTTTAATAGAATGACCAATAACCTGCGTGGTGATGTCAGTAAGACCCTCCTTGTGCTAAGTTGAAGTGGTTGAAGCATCAACCGCAAACCTGAGGACGTAGGTTCAAATCCTTTAACCGGCGTTGGTGGAGTCGGTATTTTTTCTTGGTGTATGACATCTAATATTTATAATTTAATACTCTTACTTGAAACCAGGGACCGGAACTGGTATTTCAGAAAAACCTTGAAATAACCCAAAATTTAAAAATGGTATATATTCTTTACGTAGTACTCAATATTTCATGTTATTTAAAACATCGTATTTTTAAATTGCTCCATTAACTTAGAATTTACTTACCTAAGAACGAAAAAAGAACCGTTTTTTTTTGTATGGATAGAATACCGGTATCTGGTCCCTTGAAAACTCTGTAATTTGTACTTTACAACTTGACGACAATAGTTATCGACACCCTTTGTTACTTTTATTTTGCTGTCCCTGGTTACCCTGGTATCATATTACCTGTCAGTCATTTATGTCAAGTTAGTCCAGTCAAGTGCAAAAATAAGTATCGAAAGAATCCGCTCATAAATATGTTACGACGTTCTTATTACACAGAATTAGAGTGAACTGGAACATATTTTTGAACATTTATGTGGCCAACTTATTTTGTCTTTGACTGTCCGTAGGATTGCAGATTTCACTATGTCGTTTCCTCAAAATATAGACGCGAATATAGCGTAGCCTGCAGTGTAGCAAGGCGACAGAGTAACAAGTAATTATTCCGTACGGATTGTCTTAGAGTTAATTAACGCACATTCCTCATCCCGCCATTACCATCTTTGTCGGTAATCTCTTTTAAATTACAGCCCTCGTTCGGAATATCAAGCATTATAGATCACACTCAGGCCTTAATCTTAACAAGGACCCTTTTGAGAGATCAAATTGTAGTCCATTCGTAGCAGCGTCTAAGACAACCCCTGGTTTTCTTATGATAGGAGTGTTTAAATAAAACCTCGGGAACCTGGATGCTTAGCCAAGTTGCCAATCGCTAACGCTTAGTGGCGTATCGTAGTCTTCCCTCTCTGTCACTCTTTCATATTAGTGCGACAAAGACAGTTAGCTGCCTTTCGTTTACGATTGACGATTAAGCGTTAGCGATTGGCAACTTGTCTAAGCACCCAGATTCTTCCAGATCTGCTTGCTCATTCGAAAGATTAATCACGAGCTGATTCGATTCTATTTTTTCCTAGCATATGATTGTTGTATATCTGCTGGACAAAGGCCTCTCCCCTGGATCTCCACGACTCCCGATTTTGTACTTCCTCCAGCCAGGAACGAGGCCAAATCGCCCCGCCATCTCCGTCTGGGCCTGCCGCGTCCACGTCGCTGTTCCGGCACCCACTTTGTGGCTATGCCAGCCCACCTATTGGGATGCATGTGGTAGACGTGGTCAACTCAGTCCCACTTGAGCCTAGCGGTTTTGCCGACGTCAACAATACGCGTTTTGGAGCGCAGTGTGGTGTTCCGGATGCGGTCAGTCCTTTTAACACCTAGAATGCTGCGCTCCGTAGCGCGCTGGCAAATCTTCAGCATGGGATTCTGAATCTCGGTGAGCGACCAAACCTGAGTACCATAGGTTAGGTAGGGCAGGCAGAATGCTCATGTCCACGAATTTTCGATTTTTATACTTCATTATCATCATCATCATATCAGCCGAAAGACGTCCACTGCTGAACATAGGCCTCCCCCAAAGACTGCCACAATGACCAGTCCTGCGCCACCCGCATCCAGTGGACTCCTGCGACCAACCTGCTATGCTAGGAGTCTCTCTGCGTGACCGGATTAAAAATGAGACCATCCGCAGCAAAACTAAAGTAACCGAAATTCTTATCATCATCATCATCAGCCTATGTTAGTCCACTGCTGGACGTAGGCCTCTCCTATTAACTATGCGTATAGATGCATTAGGAGGTAAATGCCCATAATCGCCACGCTGGGCAAGCGGATTGGCGATCGCAGTAATGTGTCCACTATGATGACGCTGCTGCCCATCATCAATCTTGTAGAATGCTCAGTGACACTTCAATCCCTTAGTCGACTCTTACGACACCCGCAGGAGGAGTTGGGGTGGTGACAAATGTATTCTTACTGCCGTCACCACACGGCCACGGAAATTCTTATACTTACTTAATAATAAATTATATACAAAAAAATCCATATAATATTTAAGTTTCTTTTACGCGACGAAAGAAGCTTCATTTTCTTAAAAAAATCATACCGAAAACGTGATATAATGGTTTTTTTGGGAACATTATTTTTTATATATAATATTGAATTTTCATAAGCACGCATTTTCATAACACAAAGATGACACAGGGACCAAGAGATGGAACGCTTCTAATCTTTTTCCATATATTTATCCATATAAGACGGCAATTTCATAGGTAAGGATTTAATATTATGCAAGACAGTGTAACTACTTAATTAGATCAAGAGCTAAATGGCATACATGATAGCCTTATTAAGCTATTATGCATTAAACTAACAAGTTTAGCTCGTATATCGCAGACACCATAATTGGTAATTTCTGCTAAATTCACGATCAAAAAAGTTAAGATTGGCTCATACTAGATTTTAGGCCCTGAGAAAGCTGTATTATTATTATTATTTATATTTATTTATTACCCAATAAGGATACAAATAGCTATTGTACATAGCTTCACAAAACTATTTTATATAGTTTGACTGTGAAGGCACTTCAGTCTCAACCTATTATAATCAGATAATACTTACACAAATATATATCTATATTTTTCCGTTTAGTTACCTGTATTATTTCGGCGTCCCATAAACTCTGTTGAACTGTTTTGTAGGTAGTTCTCAGGGGTTGGATACCGGTTTTTTCTGCATACAAATGAACGGTTCTAAATTCATTCTTTGGTAAGTACATAAATTCTTTGTAAATTAAGTAATTTAAATAATCGATGTTGTATAATAAGTACCTACTCACAACTAAAATTAAGCTCACTGTGGGACTAGATCCATTTGTGTAAGAAAATCCCATGATATGTTAGTAGGTAGTATAATATATAGGTATAATTATTATGAAACAGAAGTAAAATCAAACTTGGACATACAATTTACAGGTCAGATGTAGCATTATATAAAATAATGTAATCTGTTCCACGAAACTGTTATAATATTAAACTCTATTTTGTTTTAGATTGCACATTCTCGATCCATTAACCAGAATTTGTTATAAAATTAACGTAATGTATGTAACCAACCTATTTATGTTAATTAACACAGATTTATGTCATAAGCTTTCACTAATGGAATTACAATCCCAGACAAACGATGTATGGCACACCTACAGTAAATATTAAGCGTGGTGTAAAATATTTATTTTGATTTCAAGATCTATCTATATGCCACTTTTAGTCAACAAAAATGTGAATTACCACTTTTTGACTCGATAACCTTAAAATAATAACCACGATACATACTTACTGGTTGGTATCTAGATTTTGATGCGACCATACATAAACACGTGAATTTCAAAAGCGAGTTCAGAAATGCCCCCGAAAACGATTGTGGAAATAAAATGTGTAATTTTGCCGCGGTAAACGCTTTTCATAACACCACGCACAACATCAGATGACAAAGATAGAATACAGTTAATCAAATCTTTAATTGACCAATAAACATTTTGGAAATTTATGTTCAGTTTTTATATGGTATTATTATTTAGGTTTATTAAATAGAGGTATTTTTTAGTTAACCCAGATACCTAAGCCTGAAACCAAAAAATGTGACCCACGGATTTTTTACGATAAAGTGATTCATTGTCAATAAAACACTACAATTATCCAAAAAAAACAGAAAAAAAAATCGGTGTTAAAACACCCGGTATTATAACCCCTTCGGCGTAAGTGGGTTAAAGATAGGCAGTCAAAAATAGAAAGAAAAGAAACATAAAAAATATATTCATCTTACAAAAAAACATTGGCAATCCCTGCGGCGTCTGGGGAGCGGTCCCTGTATTTAAATTTTTTTGTGACTCCTGGGTGCTTATCCAAGTTACCAATCGCTAGGGCTTAAACATCAATCGTAAGCGAAAGGCAGCTAACTGTCTTTGTCGCACTAATATGCAAGAGTGACAGTACGATACGCTACCAAGCGCTAGCGATTGGCAACTTGGCTAAGCATCATGGACTTCGAAAAGCTTAATTATCGAGCATCGTTCTCTCTCACTCCAATGACGCTTTCGTTGATGTATCAAAGACAGGTGCTGGCATGAGAATACTTGTTTCCTGATCCCCCTTTCTGATATTAACTGTCAAAAAGAGACCGCATGCATTTTGTGCAATTCTCAAAAGTTTGTACTTTCGGATCACGTGTTCAAAGTTGATAAAAATTGGTAGGCTGATAGAGTCAATGATGCTGAACAAGATCCGCATTTCCCAAAACGTCCCAGGAATTTGTATTGACTTTTCTTTTTTTGTTACCAGAATGGTATAATCCTATACATTTTAGGTAACAAAAAAGGAATATTTCATACAAACATTTTGGGAAATGTGGTGCATCTTGCTCAACATCATTGACTCTACCAGCTAACCATTTTTTTTATATCGGAGACGTGTTCCAAATGTGCAAACTTTTTGAGGAATGCTCTTTTATCAACTCTGTCAAATCAAAGAAAGCTTCCATTTAAGCCGGAGCTACAGCGATCTCACATGGCGCAGTCACAGGACATTCTAGTCTTTTATTCTTCAAGTCTTTTCTGTGCCGGTTGTAGAACCATCTGGAATTTCAGGAAATGTCATTATAAATAAGCATATCGTTCGTAGCATTATTTGTGTATTTATTTATTACAAATATTTGTTCTTTGGTCATGGCTGTCTATGTATTTAAGTATTTATCTATTATATATATCGTCGCCTGGTACCCACAGCACAAGCCTTAATTGAGCTTACCGTGTGACTAGTTCGATTTGTGTCAAGATGTCCCAAGATATTTATTTATTTATAGCCTGGCCTATTAGAAACAGTGTTTGGGAATATAAACGTAATTCTTAAAATAATAGTAACTAACTTCGTTTGTTTCGAATTCGAACCATACAAAGCAAAAGCAACTCTGTTACAAGTTCGCAAAATTTTAATTGAACTGTCAGTAATTTGTACTAGTGTCAAGTACACAGGGACTTACGAGGGTATCAGGCGTGGAGGGTTTAAAAATACGGATTGGATTAAATAAATAAATAAATATCTTGGGACATCTTACACAAATCAACCTAGTCCCACGGTAAGCTCAATTAAGACTTGTGATGTGGGTACCAGGCGACGATATATATAATAGATAGACAGATATAGATATTATAGATACTTAAATACATACACAACCATGACCAAGGAACAAATATTTGTGATAAATAAATACACAAATAATGCCCTCGCCGGGATTCGAACCCGGAACCTCCAACTGCGTAGGCAGGGTCACTACCAACTACGGAGGCTGTCGATTGTATAATAAATTGGAATTTCAATAAAATGAAAAAATATAAAATTGAATAATCAGAACGGTGATGACACAGGACTAGGAATACATATAGCGAGGGTATAAGAAGACAATCATTCAATTGACCATTCTACAGGATTGATGATGGGCAGCAGCGTCATCATAGTAGACACATTACTGCAATCGTCAATCCGCTTGCCCAGCGTGGCGATTATGGGCATTTACCTCCTAATGCATCTATACGTATAGTTAATAGGAGAGTCCTACGTCCAGCAGTGGACTAATATAGGCTGATGATGATGATGATAAGAAGACATAGAACTCTTGAACCTTACCTAAATATTCCCAGGGCATGGTTGTCGGATTTAGTACTATGAGAGCCCTTATGGAAACATGGATTTTGACTAAATACACTTTGCTATAGGTGTAGGGTATTTTGGGGTCCCACAAATAAATGGTCAGCACTAACACTTTTAAAAATTAATTTATTAAAGTAAACTGGGCTATTACAGAGCCAAAAAAAACAAAATAAAATATAATTAGAAAACAGGAGCGAAAATAACGTGCTGTCGGTATGGCGCGCAATGAGATCTGCCCGCGGGGGGCTTCCTCCCCCTACCCCTCTGTCCACCCCGCTCATCCGCGTAGCTAACATCCTCCACCCCAGTGCTGCCTAGCAGCACTCATCAGCCATGGGTATGCGAGCAACGCGTGCCGCTGACCTCACCAGCAAACCAGTCTGGGTTTTGATTTTTACCATTCTCACTCGACCATCTCTACCGGGCATCACCTCTTCTATTATACCTCGTGGCCAGGTATTTCGTGGGCTATTTGGATCGACTAGTAAAACGAGATCTCCCACTTGCAAGGGTCTCTGTTCCTGGTTCCATTTTCTACGAGGCAGTAAATCAGGTAGGACTTCTTTTAACCACCTCTTCCAGTATAAGTCCGCCAGTCGCTGGGCGATTCTCCATTGCTTACGGAGGTAAAACTCGTCATCATTGAATGCACCGAGTGTAGGTAGATTTGAAGACGAACCGAGCAAGAAATGATTTGGCGTCAGTGTCTCAGTGCTGCCTGGTTCCACGGAAACGTGTGCCAAAGGTCGACTGTTCACTATGTTTTCGACTTCAGCGAGTAAGGTATTTAGTGTTTCATCTCGAGGGGCTCGCTCTTTCAGGATCACCTTCAGGCTATTTTTAACGCTCCGAATTAACCTCTCCCATGCTCCACCCCAGTGTGGGCTCGCGGGGGGTATGAAAGTCCATCTTGTGCCATGCTTCATGCTTTCATTTTTCAGGTATTCTTCATCCAGCTCCTGAATTGAACGCTTCAATTCTGTGTCAGCTCCTCTAAAATTGGTAGCATTGTCGGAAAATAGATGTTGGGGCCATCCCCTGCGTGCGGACATTCTTCGGAGGGCCATTATGAAGGAGTCTGAGGTTAGCGTAGTGACAACTTCGATGTGAATTGCCCTTATTGTCAAGCATGTAAATAAAGCACCGTATCTTTTTTCTCGTCTTCGACCGACCGTAATCTCCATAGGCCCAAACAGATCGACACCACAAAAGGAAAACGGCCGCTGGTGATGTGCTACTCGAGCCCGAGGTAAGTCCCCCATTCTTGGGATTTCTTGTTTACACTTTCGAATGCGGCAAAACATGCATTTCGAAGTTACCGTCTTCACTGTCGGTCTAATTCTTAATATGCAATATTTCTGCTTTAGGTTATTTACCACTGTTTCCTGGTTACCGTGAGCCGCGAGAGTATGGTAATATTTCACTAACAATCGTGTTATGTAATCTCGCCCGTCCAGTATTATAGGTCTTTTACTTTCAGGTGTGACGTCATCAACGGCATCAATTCGCCCGCCGAGACGGAGGACCTCGTGTTCATCCAGGTAAGGTGATAGGGTAAGTATTCGACTTGTGGTAGGTATTGATTTTCTATTTTTCAGGTTACGTATTTCTTCAGGAAACGACGTGCTCTGTGAATACTTCAGAAGTAGTACTTCCGCCCTTGCCATCGTGGCGCTGTCATCTTCATCGGTAAGTCTACATCTGTTTATAAACTTAAGTACCGTACGTGTAGCTCCAAGCAGTCGTAACCAAGAAGAAAATCTCTCCGGTTCCGGTATAGGTAGGTATGTGTGCGTCTGAATATTAGTTACACATTCCAAATGTTCTTTATTAATATCGCTGTATGATATATCCTGGGGCCACTCGTCTTCACATTTTTGCAGAAAAGCAGGCCCTCTGGTCCAGCCCTGAGGTAACGTAGTACATTCATACGACTCCCTCGTAGCTAAGTCCGCGACATTCAGTTTTGTTGGTATGAATCGCCATTCATTTTTTTGCGTGTAGTCGTCAATCTCACCCAGGCGGTGCGCGACATAAGTTTTATAATTTCGCGCGTCATTTTTGACCCAATGCAGCACCGTCGATGAGTCACTCCAAAACGTTCGGCGCGTCGGTTTAATTCTATGTCCATTTGTTATTGTTTCAGCTAAACGCGCGGCGAGAACAGCTGCTTGGAGCTCCATACGGGGAATCGAAGTAACTTTGAGTGAAGCAACACGACATTTGCTTGCTATAAATGCTTGGTATACGGTATTATTATTATCCCATCTCCAATAGGCGACTGCGCAAATTATCTTCGTAGATGCGTCGCAGAAAATATGTAATTGTAAGTTTGAATAAACAGGTTCTGGCGCAGGCCGCGTGAG
>JALPQI010001532.1:0-69859 GCA_025490895.1 Thaumatotibia leucotreta
GTACAAATTAAGTTACTATTTGTATAAGCTTGAAATTTTATAGTTTTTCTTTCAGTAGTCTTTAGAATACACAAAAACCCACCTTATCATCTTTGATATAAGGTTCCACGCATTCATTCACATCTCCTTGTAGCACTTTCTCCACCCGAACTACCAGGAAAACATCACTCGAAGGATTCATTATATCCAACACGGCACTCCGACTCATGGTACTAAGATCAATAGGACGTAGTTTTGCAAAAAGGAACCAATCCATACGAATTTGTCATTTTAAAGATTGAGTTGATTGTTTTGACTTAAGGTCTTTAATTAGTTCAAATTCGTGTGGATTGGTTCCTTTTTGCAGAACTACGTCCTATGAGACAACATTTTAAGTGACAGTTTTATTTTGTTGTAGTACCAAAACGTACCTTATCATCCTTGATATAAGGTTCCACGCATTCATTGACATCTCCTTGAAGCACTTTCTCGACCCGAACTACCAGGAACACATCACTCGAAGGATTCATAATATCGAACACAGTACTACGGACGCATGTGGTAGACGAGTATGAGACATAGGCGGATTTCTTTTATTACGGTCATTAAAAAATACGAAAACCCACCTTATCATCCTTGATATAAGGTTCCACACACTCATTGACATCTCCTTGAAGCACTTTCTCGACCCGAACTACCAGGAACACATCACTCGAAGGATTCATTATATCGAACACGGCACTCCGACTCATGGTACTAAGATCAGCATGCGGTATGTGGGAGGACAGCATTTGCCGCGTGCACTCGGAGTTGAGGTTGAAATAGAAGTTTTCGGAGAGTTTCTTCTTTTCTTTGGCGTCGTATAGCGCCATTGAGGCGAAGAGGGGCTCTATGTCCAGTTCCAATCTAAAAAAAAGATACGTGTGAGAAATTTACCCCCTTATTTACAATCGTCTCCTAACTTAATACGCCGCTAAGTATTGTTTGTCCCTTTCGGTCTTATCAATATGTGAATGAGATATTGTTTACTCTATTTGTAATCAATATCACTTTATTAAACACGAAAAAATACACAATTAAAATATATAAACAATACCAAAATCACAAAATAACATAATACCAAACTAAACTTAACTAAAGAACCTTAAAGCTAAAACAATTTAAATACCAATCAGTCAAATAACACCCACCCCGCAACATTCCCGGTGCAAAGGTGCCTAACAAACTAGCGGCATTTCCGCGCTGCACTGCAATAGCAAGCCTTTGCACCAGGAACGATCCGGAGCGGGGATCATGGCCTCGTTCTTGGAGACGACGCCCCAAGTCCCCAAAGAAAGTTTTGGCTTCCGCGCACCAACAGCCCGTAGTTTCGACTGCCAGAGGGACAAACAAATAACCAGTCAAGCCCGAATATTTATCCCTCTTCAGCATTGCCGCATTTGTAATTAGTTATTCACATTTTAAATATTATACAGGGTGTACGTCTAATACGGGCGAAGCTCTTAACGGGGATTAGTTTAGGACATAATAAATATACAATACATATTTATTTTATTGAAGTAATCATTTTTATACGACGTCATATATACTTATAGCCAATCGACGCAAAAATCGATGTAGTATATTATTATGTGCTAGCAAGTCAAGTCAGGGTCTCACTTGAGCTGATGGCAATATACTAGGACCTGGTGGCCAGTGACCTTCCCCGTCCACTGTACCGCTTCCTTGTCCAAGTGAGGGGTCGCTTTATATCTATACTAGAGATGGGCCGACTAGGGGTTTTGCCGACTAGCCGACTAGTCGGTGCTCAAATTGCCGATTAGTCGACCGACTAGTCGGCAATGCCAATCGTAGTCATTCGGCTATTTTTCGGGTGCAATCGGAAATGTTCGATGGTGCTGGCCGGGGCATTGGCAGACCGAGAAGGAGATGGCGGGACGACCTGGACGCATTTTATCCGAATTGGCGGGAGAAATGTGATGACCGGGCCGAATGGAGGAAAAGAGGGGAGGCCTTTGCCCAGCAGTGGGACACTAAACCAGGCAGATACAAAAAAAATCGGAAATGTTCGTTTCGCTTCGCTCGATGCTGCATGTGCCACGCGTTCATGTTGTGACAAGTTTTGTTTACGTTTTTGTGTACCGGCGTATTTCTTTCGACGTATTCAGAAAACAAATAGTCATTTCCGTAATAAACCAAGATCTCGGGCATTTTGTTAGTAATATTTCGTAGGAATTACGGTGCCGAATTTTGCCTGACTAGTCGGTAGGTGTAAATGGTGCCGAATAGTCGGCGGTCCCGGCTAGTCGGCCCATCTCTAATCTATACTAATTTAGTGGGGATCTTTTATCTTTGTTGTCATGTGTTTACAATTGACTTAAACTAATTATTTCTCGTAGTTTCACAATGTGATGTAGGTATCTGTATTTTTATAATATGTATATGTATTTCTATGTGTATCTATATATATATATATATATATGTATTTGCATTTTGTGTTTATTTTTACATTCCTTAGCCATCAGACTATTTTTCTCAGTTTTTGCACCACCTACTATCAACTTTTACTTTCTTATCTCCTCTACCCAAAGGTTGTCTGGAAGAGATCGCTCTTTAGCGATAAGACCGCCTTTTGTTTACCTCTTTCAAACATGTACTTTTATTATTTGATTTGTAATTGTCTTTGAGGTGCAATAAAGAGTTATTGTATTGTGTTTCATACATAACATAAAAAAAATGGAATGTCTCACTTGAGCTGATGGCAATGCACTATCACCCGATGGCCGAAGACTTCTCCGGGCATCTCCGCCGCGAGTCGCCGTTCCACTGCTTCCTCCTCGTCCAGGTACGGGATGTATAGCCCAAGTAGGTCCGCTTGGCGGTTCTCCAGTCTATTGATTCAAACTTTCACGATTATCACTCATATTTATAATTCAAAGACCTACTCAACGATACGCAATACTGTAGGATTACAGCAAAATAAAAAAAAACATCCCCACTTTGCAGGGTTACCCGAAACAAAAAAAAATCTACATATTTTAACGACAAACGGGTTTTAATTGATGCCCGAAACGTCAGGATACAATAAAACGTATGTTTACGCGATTAATACACGTTTATCGTTAAATTATGGGTTCTCCGGTCTGTTGGTAAATTAAGATGAACTATATTTATTCCGTAACATTAACTCGCAGTATAAATTAGCATACAATTTGTTCAAGTCAGGGATCGGAACTGATGTTTTAGAAAAAACCTCTATATGGCTATATCTATCCATATTTTCAAATGTTTTATACTCTCTATACAAGGTGTTCATTTCGATATGCTATAAATAAGACAGGTTACTTGGGACATTAATAGAAGTTGTCTGGTATACAGGCTTTTGGAAAATTCGATAAAAAAGATTTTTTTTTGTTTTCATACAATAATAAATGAAATGGTAAGTGTGAGAGAACCTTAAGAATAAAATAAAAGTTAATCTCAGGTAACTGACGGCACATGTCAAAATAAGTAACATTAGAATGTAATAAAGGTTGCAATACACATGTTCAGTGATTAAACTTATTTTTTTAATAACTCAATAACAGTAAGAGTTAAAACACTAGTTTCTTAGAGAAATTAGTTATATTTGACCTAAATAAGCTTCCGTTAAAGTTATAGCATATGAAGAAAAACACGCTGTATAGTACTTAATTTTTATGTAAGTAACGGCATCGTATTTTTAAATTAATCCTCTAACATAGAATTTATACACCGAAAAACGAAAACAGAACCGTTCTTTTGTATGAAGAAAATACCGTTATCCGATCCCTGGTTGAGGTGTCGTGTTAATACACGGGGAATTTGAAATTAATGGTAATTTTTCGTAGGTATGTAATTAACAACAACGTATTTTTAAATAACGGATAAGAATGTAAAAATAACCTTTCTTTTGTATGGAGAAAACATTGGTATCCGATCCCTGGAACCGCTGGATGGCTGGGACCCTGGAACATGGTAACCTAGGGGACCCTGAATGGGAACCTATGGGATCCTGGGACCTGGAACCATGATGATGAGATGGCCACTGCTGGACAGCTGGGACCCTGGGACCTGGACACCTACCTCCTAGCCTCGTTGATGATGATGAGATGGCCACTGCTGGACAGCTGGGACCCTGGACCCTGGACCCTACCTCCTAGCCTCGTTGATGGCGTCCTGCAGGTCCACGGCTCGTCTCTCGAAGAGGTCCGGCAGCAGCGGGTCCGAGCACGAGCTGCGGAGGTCCAGGCTCGCCCAGGACCCGCGAGGGGTCACCGTCGAGTTGCACGATGATGATGATGAGATGGCCACTGCTGGACAGCTGGGACCCTGGGCCCTGGACACCTACCTCCTAGCCTCCTCTCGGGGTCACCGTCTAGTTACACGATGATGATGATGAGATGGCCACTGCTGGACAGCTGGGACCCTGGGACCTGGACACCTACCTCCTAGCCCTCGGGGTCACCGTCTAGTTACACGTTGATGATGATGAGATGGCCACTGCTGGACAGATGGGACCCTGGACCCTGGACACCTACCTCCTAGCCTCGTTGATGATGTTGAGATGGCCACTGCTGGACAGCTGGGACCCTGGGCCCTGGACACCTACCTCCTAGCCTCGTTGATGATGTTGAGATGGCCACTGCTGGACAGCGGGGACCCTGGGCCCTGGAACCCTACCTCCTAGCCTCGTTGATGGCGTCCTGCAGGTCCACGGCTCGTCTCTCGAAGAGGTCCGGCAGCAGCGGGTCCGAGCACGAGCTGCGGAGGTCCAGGCTCGCCCAGGACCCGCGAGGGGTCACCGTCGAGTTGCACGATGATGATGATCAAACCCCGGATGACGGGAGCAAAAATGCGTTTGTCACTAGTGCTTAGTTAAATATCGACTATTCTATCGACATCCATATGAACGATTTTTTAATTTGACATTTATAGATTATGCTAATTATGTTTCTAGTTCCACTTCTTTTGCAGATATCAAAAAATATAAAAGGTTTTTAATATGAATTCACCAATTTTTTTAGTCAACGTTCTGATATTTTTTGTCAATAATTTCGCCGAGGATGTAAAAGTAATCTTAACAAGTGCCCTTTGAAATTCTGAGCGACATTCAAGCTGCTTTTTAGGCTTTATTTTCGATTTTGTAACTGTCCTATGGTACTAAGTATTATTGACATATTATTGTTTATCAATTTTAAATCGCAATGCCTCTGATTACGTACGGTTGCCTAAATTACTGTTGATACATTTGTAATTCATAAAATGTTGGTATGGATGTCGATAGAAAAGTCGATATTTAACTAAGCACTAGTGACAAATGCATTTTTGCTCCCGTCATCCGGGGTTTGATGATGATGAGATGGACGCCACTGCTGGACAGCTGGGACCCTGGACCCTGGACACCTACCTCCTAGCCTCGTTGATGGCGTCCTGCAGGTCCACGGCTCGTCTCTCGAAGAGGTCCGGCAGCAGCGGGTCCGAGCACGAGCTGCGGAGGTCCAGGCTCGCCCAGGACCCGCGAGGGGTCACCGTCGAGTTGCATGATGATGATGATGAGATGGACGCCACGGACTGCCGTCCGCTGGATGGCTGGGATTCTGGGACCTGTGAGGGAGCTTGTATAAGTAATGTGGTTATTCAAATAGCGCTTTGGAAGATGGAAGGTCTATACAAATCATCAGTAAAATAAAAAAATGGTAAAGATTTTATTTATTGCACAAAATACAAAAAAATACAAATGGCGGACTTAATGCTTAATGGCATTCTCTACCAGTCAACAATAAGGCTAAACAGAAAATGAATAAAAGGTGCAAACTGAGACAAAGGCAAGGTGCAAAGGGAGGGAAATATGGCTGACTTTCCATAGCATTTGACGATCGTGAAACACGTTCGCAGATATATTTTTACGTTACTACTAATAAATAAATATCAATAATTTACACTAAACATGTATTGCGAACTCAAAGTTTAAGATTTTAACTGAGATTTGTACTTTCGCAATATGTTCAATAGATGGCAGCACCAGTTCTCTCTAGCTATTCTAGAAAACTGTAAAGTATTCTAAATAGGAGGTGCAGGCATGTATTGCTTACCCTCAGAGAATGGTCAAAGGCGCCTAGCCTTGTAAGGGATTGCATATACCCGAGAAATTTGACCGGTGGTTGCTAAGACCGAGTGGCCGAGGGGTACAGGCATCAGCCGCGAAAGCTGAGTACGTGGGTTCGATCCCCACCTCGGACATAGGTGATCTTGGTCGTTTTTCTTTGGTATATGACATCTAATATTTATAATTCGTAATAAAACCAAAATTGTGTCCTAAAAGTGCGAGATTAAGGGATAATACAATTTAATACTTTTTTTTTTTTTTAGATTCTTCTTCTTCTTTTACTGTGTTCTATAAACTGTGTTAAATTTTTCATCGTAGGGAATATACTAGGCGACTAGACAGACTGTCACCTGGTCGTCGTCCTCGTACTGCTGCCGCGGCGCGCTCGCGAGCCGCTCGAGGCGGGCGCTGAGCCGCGCGCGGCAGAGTGTGGAGCCCGAGTGTTGCCGGTGCTTGTGTTCCACCACCGTGTAGTCGGAGGTGTACTAGGCGACTAGACTGTCACCTGGTCGTCTTCGTACTGCTGCCGCGGCGCGCTCGCGAGCCGCTCGAGGCGGGCGCTGAGCCGCGCGCGGCAGAGTGTGGAGCCCGAGTGTTGCCGCTTGTGTTCCACCACCGTGTAGTCGGAGGTGTACTAGGCGACTAGACTGTCACCTGGTCGTCCTCGTACTGCTGCCGCGGCGCGCTCGCGAGCCGCTCGAGGCGGGCGCTGAGCCGCGCGCGGCAGAGTGTGGAGCCCGAGTGTTGCCGCTTGTGTTCCACCACCGTGTAGTCGGAGGTGTACTAGGCGACTAGACTGTCACCTGGTCGTCCTCGTACTGCTGCCGCGGCGCGCTCGCGAGCCGCTCGAGGCGGGCGCTGAGCCGCGCGCGGCAGAGTGTGGAGCCCGAGTGTTGCCGCTTGTGTTCCACCACCGTGTAGTCGGAGGTGTACTAGGCGACTAGACTGTCACCTGGTCGTCCTCGTACTGCTGCCGCGGCGCGCTCGCGAGCCGCTCGAGGCGGGCGCTGAGCCGCGCGCGGCAGAGTGTGGAGCCCGAGTGTTGCCGCTTGTGTTCCACCACCGTGTAGTCGGAGGTGTACTAGGCGACTAGACTGTCACCTGGTCGTCCTCGTACTGCTGCCGCGGCGCGCTCGCGAGCCGCTCGAGGCGGGCGCTGAGCCGCGCGCGGCAGAGTGTGGAGCCCGAGTGTTGCCGCTTGTGTTCCACCACCGTGTAGTCGGAGGTGTACTAGGCGACTAGACTGTCACCTGGTCGTCCTCGTACTGCTGCCGCGGCGCGCTCGCGAGCCGCTCGAGGCGGGCGCTGAGCCGCGCGCGGCAGAGTGTGGAGCCCGAGTGTTGCCGCTTGTGTTCCACCACCGTGTAGTCGGAGGTGTACTAGGCGACTAGACTGTCACCTGGTCGTCCTCGTACTGCTGCCGCGGCGCGCTCGCGAGCCGCTCGAGGCGGGCGCTGAGCCGCGCGCGGCAGAGTGTGGAGCCCGAGTGTTGCCGGTGCTTGTTAGGGTGTCCCCTATTTTACGAATTTTAGAAATTAATAACGCATACCCCCTAAATCGGTTTCATTTACCTCAAGACACACTGAAAAAAAAATCAGTTCATTTCTGTAACTGCAACCCGTGCCGACTTTCATGCCATTTTCCTATACAATGTATGAAAATTACCAAAAATTGTTTTTCGTTTTTTTTATTTTTTTCTATGCCATTAAAATATACTACTGTCTTATAAACATTTTATCATAAAATTAACTTGATGAGAACAGAAAAACAATACATTATTATCAACTTACTGTCTGACTAATTTTTTTCATAGTAATTTGTATGGGATTTTCAGATGAAAGTCGGCACGGGTTCCTGTTACAGGAATGAGCTGATTTTTTTTTTCAGAGTGTTTTGGGGTTATAAAAGCCGATTTAGGGGGTATGCGTTATTCATTTGTAAAATTAGTAAAATAGGGGACACCCTAGCTTGTGTTCCACCACCGTGTAGTCGGAGGTGTACTAGGCGACTAGACTGTCACCTGGTCGTCCTCGTACTGCTGCCGCGGCGCGCTCGCGAGCCGCTCGAGGCGGGCGCTGAGCCGCGCGCGGCAGAGTGTGGAGCCCGAGTGTTGCCGCTTGTGTTCCACCACCGTGTAGTCGGAGGTGTACTAGGCGACTAGACTGTCACCTGGTCGTCCTCGTACTGCTGCCGCGGCGCGCTCGCGAGCCGCTCGAGGCGGGCGCTGAGCCGCGCGCGGCAGAGTGTGGAGCCCGAGTGTTGCCGGTGCTTGTGCTCGACCACCGTGTAGTCGGAGGTGTAAGTCCGGATGCAATCGCGGACGAACATTGGCGCTTTGCTCCTAGAAAAAAAGGAAAGTCACATATAAAGTACTATAATCGGTACATGTACAATAATGAAGGAATATTCAGATTCTTATCCGCCTTAGACTTTAAGGTTGAACACGCCTTAATCGAGGCACGTGTAATCAACTATTAAGTAAGCATCCGACCTATTAGTACTGGTAGAACCTAACAGGCAGTATTGTATGTAAGTCACATTTAAATAACATAAATTTATCGATAGCCATTACAAATACTATAGTATAAATTAAAGTCGCTTTCCCCTATTTGTTCCTGTTCCTATGTATGCTTGTATTTTCGAAACTACGCAACAGAGTTTGATGCCGTATTTTAATAGACAGAGTGATTCAAGAGAAACGTTTTAGTCTTGCTTAGCTATGGTAATCTCAAATTGAAAAGGGATAACACGACTATTGCCATTATGTCATGTAAACTTATGTTTCAATAAAATAAATAAATAAATTATATGCCTAGGTACTGTTTTCTCCCGAACGACGAATAGACAGCCTGAACACCTGCGGCAACAAATTATAGATTCAGGAATGGTTGGCTCCAGGGTCTTTTCTAAGAAGGTAGGCTTCATCAGCCACATAAGAGCTCACCAGACAGCAATGGAGTTAAAGTGGTTGCCTTGGTCGAAATCGGCTGGACAACATCATTATCGCTCTTTCCTCCTATACTAAAGCAATGAGGGTTTTAGTAGTAGTAGTAGTAGTAAAACACTTTTCTCAAACTTGCTACGGAATGTTGATGTTACTTACTTTAAATTAAACCCGGAAATACTATGTATCCGGTGGCATATGCTAAGATGATATGTAAAGAGATTTCATGTATTTATTTCACACCTAGGACTGCAAACAAACTGTCTTTTGTTTTGAAACGTCAAATTGTGACACTATGTCTTGACATTCAGCCACAGAAAAAAAAATAACCTAAAACCTAATGTCTATACCACCAGGTAAAAGGATACCTCAAACAGATTTTAAAAAAAAGTTAGGCGCGAATGTTTTTTTTTTAATGTTGTACGATATTGTAACTATTGGTTTATTTATAAATCAAATAGTATGGTTCGGCGAAATCAGTTAGTTTTATTTCATGGCAAGTTTGAGAAAAGCACTATACAAATCTCGGCGAGAAACAGGGTTACAGGCCGCGTATTCCTATCTGGCCTCAGTTCCTTCGGCCAGATATATCTACTTGGCCTGTAACCCTTCGTTTCCCGTCCTCTATAGTAATGTACTATTATTGCACAAAAACACAGAAAACAAAATAAACAGTATGAATATTACACAGATTTGTACAAAGGCGAACTTATCCCATTAAGGGATCTCTTCCAGTTAACCTTTGAGCAATTGAAGGAGAACTGGAGATGGTAGACATCCATAAAGGACACGGCAACGGCACGGCGGGAAGGGTTTTCGATATTTTCTTGCCACTAGGCGGCGCTACGTAGGCATGAGGTCTAAGCAGCTATCAGATTCATACTATTCATAGGTACTGAACATGAAATATCGAAATTATATTGTATTTGGAAGTCCATTGATATTGTAATGCATTACAACTAGTAAACGATCGCCGAACTCGAGATTGAGCACTATAAAACAGGGACGCAAAGTCACTGGTACTAAATAAAATTACTAAAAATTTGTTAATTTCATGGGAATTGTCTTAGAACAATTTTTTTTAGAAAACAATATTCCTAAACATAATTGTTTTAAGAATAAATAAACCTAAAAACACATGCAAAATTAAATACTTCTATTTATTTTAACAGTTCATTGGACCTTACGCCACAGTGCTGCCATCTCACCGCCCCATAATGGCAGCAAAGGTATGAAAAATCTTAATTCGCTAAGATACTCACAGGTCTTCATCGGGCAGCACGTGTGTGACGGTCCGTATGCGCCGCGGCACCGTGCACAGCTCTATGTCGCGCGGCGGGTAGGCCAGCGGGTCCCGCGACCATCAGCCGGTCCACCTCCTCATAGTCCGGGGGCTCGATCATGTCGCACAGTGATACAGATGCAGTGATACAGTTACTCACAGGTCTTCATCGGGCAGCACGTGTGTGACGGTCCGTATGCGCCGCGGCACCGTGCACAGCTCTATGTCGCGCGGCGGGTAGGCTAGCGGGTCCCGCGACCCCATCAGCCGGTCCGCCACCTCCTCGTAGTCCGGGGGCTCGACCATGTCGCACAGTGATACAGATGTAGTGATACAGTTACTCACAGGTCTTCATCGGGCAGCACGTGTGTGACGGTCCGTATGCGCCGCGGCACCGTGCACAGCTCTATGTCGCGCGGCGGGTAGGCCAGCGGGTCCCGCGACCATCAGCCGGTCCACCTCCTCATAGTCCGGGGGCTCGATCATGTCGCACAGTGATACAGATGCAGTGATACAGTTACTCACAAGTCTTCATCGGGCAGCACGTGTGTGACGGTCCGTATGCGCCGCGGCACCGTGCACAGCTCTATGTCGCGCGGCGGGTAGGCCAGCGGGTCCCGCGACCCCATCAGCCGGTCCGCCACCTCCTCATAGTCCGGGGGCTCGATCATGTCGCACAGTGATAACTGCAGACAAAAATGGATTAAGTATCTACATAAAAAAATAAATAAAACAGCATAAATAATATTATTATTATTCAATTCATTTTGGGGGGTTTTGCCATAATCGGGTGGCGCAGGACCGGTCATTGTGGCAATCTTTGGGGGAGGCCTATGTTCAGCAGTGGACGTCTTTCGACTGATATGATGATGATGATGATGATGATGATGATTATTCAATTTATAGGCGAGTAGCTATTCAGCTGATGACCCTATTTCAGTGTCCAGTTTTATACAGTTAAAACCTAATTGAAATGTTCAAGATCAGTTTGACCTAATTGAAACATTCAAAATCTTGAATGGATACCACGCTGTCCCGTAACTACAGGATATGTTTGTCAGGTGTACAAATAGTAACCTGAGAGGGCACTCATTGGCACTTGTACGCTCACCAAGTTCTAGCAAACCCAGGCACCATTTTTTGTCTAACCGTGTGGTGAAAGAGTGGAACAGTTTACCTGAGTCAGTGATAAGTGCGTCATCTGTGAACTCTTTTAAAAATAGACTTGATGAATTTACAAGGAACACAAACTAAAACACAAGACTCTATTGATTGTGCATGCATCAGCTATAAGCTGCCTGTGCATAAATAAATAATAATAATAATAAAAGTTTGTAAATTCTTATCACACACTTGTAACTTCAGTCTAATTCATTGTGTAAAAGCCACTTGTCCAATTTATTTTTAAATTCATTGACGGAATGAGCAGTCACCACACTATTAGAGTACCCAGTCATGTAAGTACCTACACAGTTTTAAAGGATGCTGCTGTCCATCCACTGGTGGTCTTGGACGCAGATTAAGGACATACCTGGGTCTATAATACATACTAAAATGAAAATCTTAATAAATTCACCAAGACCTAAAATTACATTATTGTGCCAAAGGAGAGTCCTCAATATGTGTATCTGAGATTATACTAAATGTCTCAAAGTTATGAAAGATTTAAATCTTATGGAAATAGTTATTTCTTTTAGATGTGTTGAAAATGGGCTTTTTCCACATGAGTGATCTTAAAGCACATTTGAAGTGTGTGTTAAAACACACAAGACAAGAGTTAAAGATTAAAGAAGTTTGACCATCTGACAAAACCATAAGATTAGACTTACAAGTCAAAGTCATATCTTGATCCAACCTTATGTATTATGTAAATAATTTACTATTAAGGAAACTGTAGGTTTTATTATACATGTTTCTTTATAATTCCTCTGTACCGTAAATGTATACAACCATTTATTTCTTAATAAACAATACCTAAAAAAGTTAACATATTTACTGCGTTTTTATTTGCAAGTTTAAAGAAAATACATTTCAATATTATCTGATTTAACATCTAATGCTATAAAAAGAAACTAGTGCAAATTTCGCTCACATTGTTTACATACCAATAATTCAGTCTACTCTATGTGTGCCTACATATTCCGATAAGATTAAGGCTAACTGTATTTGTCCACAACTATTTTAGATTATCAATCCTTTATCCCATATATAGCCCTAAAGCCACTTCAAATAGTTCGAACAATTCTAATTATTTATTCAAGCAATGCCAAAGCAAAACAATAGGAAGTGATTCACAACACCGTTAAGGAATGTTTTAGTGTTAGGATTTAGTACTTACTGAAGATGAGCAGCCCGAAAGAGTGCCGACCTTCGACTGGCTAGCATAGACCTTACGAGCGTCCCCAGCATTCCTATAAATAGGGAAAAATCAATCCTTATCCATTAGTGGGAACTCATGCAAAGTTAACTGCCACCCGAGCGTTAAGGTCTCGCTTACCCGGTGGGCTGCTGGTATTTACGTCCAAGGGTCATTTATAAATAAACCACACTTAGCACAGGTTTACAACAAAAAGGTCACGTAATTTATTTAAAAATGTAAGTAAATACGATTGATTGTTTATACAAACTCGCTTGAAATTTTTTTTTTTTTTCAATGGCTATACCGGTTCATTAGCCAGTGTCATGTCGATTTCATATCATGAAAACATTTCGTAAATATGAGACGCTACTAATAATAATTATAGTTGCTATTCGCGGACACCAAAAGAAAAAAAAAACCAACTACTTACCCATACTAGGTTGGGAAACAAAAACTACTTACTTATACTACTAACCTTGCCAAAACTAACAGATTAGTACTTTAACCATATTAACAATAATATTATGCATATCTAGTAATGTATATATCTAGGTACCCATATATACATACATGAACATATATCTACTCACACACAAACTTGTGCTCATAATTTAATCTCATTCAGTTCACAAAAAGAGCACAAAGCTTCGACAATTTCTTTGTTATCACACTTAATTAAATCTAAAATACGGGTTGGAAAGGGAATTTTTAATCTAATCAACTCTTTATAAAGATTAGTATTATTATAGAGGTGGCAAGCAAGGAAGATGTGGTTGAGATCCCCTTCATCCAACCCACACTCACACAAAGAGGAGTCACGGACATGGATTTTAGCTAAATGAGAAGGACTACTACAGTGGCTCAATCTCATTCGAATAATTGTCGAACAAAATTGTTTTGGGATGACAATTTTTGAAAACCAAGGTTTTCTTGTGACTGTGGGTTGGACAAGGGAGAAAATTTTACCTCGGGTTTTACTTGTTTTAGTCCAGGAGGATGACCACGTTCGAAATAAGAACTTCGATGCTAAGGGGGCTATATCATGGCAGTAATTTTTAAAACATTTTTTTTCGCCACTCACCACCGCTTTCTTAGCTATCTGGTCAACTACCTCATTCCCAGATACCCCTGAATGACCAGGGATCCATACCAGAGCGACTTCAAATCCTCTTTTTTTACAAGTTAAAAGTTTATCCTTAATTTCGTATACAATTGGATTGTGAACTTTAACAGCAAAAGGATTAGAGATTAAGGCTTGTAAACAACTACGGGAGTCAGAAAAAACGATTGATTTGTTTAAATTATGTTGCAGAATATATTTTACGCTTTCCAACACGCCTACACACTCCCCAGTAAATACGGAGGTTTCTGGAGGATATTTCACTTTAAGGGAAGCGTTATACTGTGAGTGAAAGATACCAACCCCTACGCAACCAAGTTCAGAAAGTTTAGATGCATCACAGTAAATAGTATTCCAATCATGCCACTCTTGAGACAAGATTTGGCGAAGGTATTCGTCTGCATGTGGGTCATCATGACAGATGTCAAAATTTAGTATAACGCGGGGTTGATAAATAACGGATTCATATTCTACTTCAAAAAGCGGGAGTCTACGAGAGTGGAATACAGGGTCTTTGATAGATTGAAATTTCAATAAACTGCTAACAAGGCATGGGGGGCTCCTATTATTCGACCAGGGAATACCTTTCAAATCATACACTCGGTGAATAATGGGGTGGTGAGAAAATTGAAGCGAGCGGAAAAAATAGCTATCAGACAGAAACTGCCTGCGTAGTTGAAGAGGAGGTTCAGCACATTCCACCTGTAAGGCATTGATTGGGCTAGATTTCATTGCCCCTGTAATAATTCTCAGCGCCTTTGATTGAATGAGGTCTAATTTTCGAAAACCTGTTTTGTTCCCCGGCTCCAATAGAAACGTACCATAATCTAATACACTCCTAACTATGGCATTGTATAATAATCTGAGAGAGGTAGGATGGGCGCCCCACCAAACTCCGGACAGGCATCTTAGAGTATTGATTCCTCGTTCACATTTCTTAACCAGGTAATCAAAGTGGAGTGAACCATTTAATTTGGAGTCTAAAATGACTCCTAAGAATTTATATGAGGAACTAACAGGGATTAAAGAATCATTGATGGCCACTGTAATCGGTGGTAATACTTTTTTACGCGAGAATAACACAGCACAGCTTTTACTGGGAGAGAGGGACAGCCCGTTATTTATAAGCCAGGCATTAAGTGACTGTAAGGAATTATTTATCGCGCCACAGGCCGTATCAATATCTCTATTTGTACAATAAATCAGTAGGTCATCCGCGTATTGTAAAATCTGACACCCATTAACTGACCTCTCCAAATCATAGGTGTAAAGGTTATACAATAGAGGACTCAGGACAGATCCCTGTGGCAAGCCACGCCAGACTGTTCTCGAAGGATTAATAGAAGAGTCTCTGCCACGAAATGTAACCTGCCGTTCTGAAAGAAGATTGCCAATGAGAGTGGCCAGCCTCACCGGGATTCTCAGCTGGCGGAATTTTTCCCTGAGAATGGGGAGCTGGACGTTGTCATAGGCAGCCTCGACATCCAGAAATACGGCTACCACTGACGCACCATTGGAGAACGAGAGTCTAACATCGGATGTAAAAATACCCAAACTGTCTACAGTGCTTTTGCCTTTTCTAAATCCGAATTGGGAATTTCCCAGTAGCTCACGACTTTCTACAAACCATTCTAACCGGTTTTTAATGAGATGTTCAAGAATCTTCATCAAGACAGAGGAAAGAGCTATCGGGCGGTATGACTCGGGATTATTTGGATCTCTCGAGGCTTTTAAAATAGGCATAATCATTTGAACTTTCCAAGCAGACGGCGGATAGCCACAAAGGAGTATGCAGTTCAATAAATCTAGAAAATATTTGAGGAAGGCGTCGCCAGCCTTAGATATGAAGGAATATGTAATTCCATCACAACCCGGGGCAGAGTCCCTGACAGATCTAAGTACGTTCTTAAGTTCTGTGAGTGTGAAAATTTGGTCTAACGGATCAGTTGAATTATTGTTAAGAAGTCCTATGGGAGAATCTAGTACATTCGGGACATATGGGGGAGCAATTTTAGATAGAAAGGATTCTGCCCAGTGAAGCGATGAAGGAAAAGAGTGACTACGAGGGTTGTATGACCTTCTAAACCTGCGTATGTTATTCCAGACTAGCACATCCGGAGTTGAAGGTTTCAAAGATGAGCAAAAAGATTTCCAGCCTTCTGACTTTTTATTGTGCAGTAAGGATTTTGTTTCGCCCATAACTTTTATTAGAATTTCATAGTTTTCATTAGACATATTTAATGCGTATAAACGTTCGGCTTTCTTTCTTTCTTTCACCGCTTTGGTGCACTCCTTATCCCACCAAGGCGGAGAGGGAAGTTTGCCTACTGCTGTATTCTTGAGGGGAAATACTTTATCTGCAGCTGATTTTATAGCGTAAATTATTTTTTTAGAGCATAATTCAATTGATTGAGGCATAATAGGGGATAAATATTTAACTTCTGTGTCAAGGTATTTTTTATAAGTTTCCCAATCGGCACCATTGATATTGTACGCTAGAAGGGGCTGAAAAGTACTTCGTCGTTCTTGGAGGGAAAGTGCTGTAAGAAAACTGATGAGAATAGGGAAGTGGTCACTACCATAAGTGCTATCTAATACTTCCCACGTACTTTGAGAAGCAAGAGTGGGAGATGAGAGAGACAGGTCCACTGCACTAATCGCTTGGGTGGGAGAGGTACGTAAAGTTGGTGCGCCTGAATTCAAAATACATAAGTTAGCAGAATCCAAGATTTCCAATAGTTGTTCACCAAGGGCGTCAATTTTATGACATCCCCATAGATGGTGATGAACATTAAAGTCGCCTAAAATAATAACCGGCTGTGGGAGATTGTCAATTAATTGTTTTAATTCTCGAAGTATTGTAGAGGTAGGGCTAGGTATATAAATAGATAAAAAAGTAATTCCATCCACTCGAGCACCAGTTAGGTGAAAATCGCAATTACCTAAAGGGATGTGTAATGGGGAAAATGAAACATGTTCTCTGATGAAAAGCGCACAACCGGCTCGTCCATCTGACCGACAGTCCTTTAATGAAGTATAGCTAGGTAAATTAAAGTTAGAGTCGTGTTTTAACCAAATCTCTGATATGGCCAAAATACTAGGGTTATACTTATTTATCAAGAAGAGTAATTCATGTTTTTTATTCGTTATACTACGGCAATTCCACTGTAGAACTACTTGAGCCATTATTAAAAGAAAGCAGAAGAGAAGAAATAACAGGTGCAACGTGGGATAACAATGATGGGTCAGCCCAGGGGCTGGATGGGGAAATTATTTTGATTATACCAGAAAGCATTTTAATTATCTTGTCAATTAAGTTGACTTTGGGTATTTGTTCTTCATATACGGGTCTAGACTCCACGACCGGGTCCCTAATTATAGCCTCGTGAGCACTTCTGTCGTAACCTTTAGGCATGTGGGGCGTCGACCGAGGTTGTCGAAAAATAGTTTTCTTATAAGAGTGAGTGCCCTGGGGGGGGGATAGCCGGGAGGGAGCAGTTACATTTGCGTAGGATTTACGACTGACTTTAGCATGCAGGTTGGATGCCTCAACATACGAAATATTTTGATCTGACATTGTTTTTTTAATGGCCTCCTGGCGTATAAATTGCGGGCACGATTTACTATTAGCGTAGTGGCCTCTTGCTACTTCCTGTGGGCAGTTACAACAAAATGCCTCCTGTGTATCCATGTCAATTGTGCAAGTGTCACCTGTATGTGCCCCGCCACACCGGAAACAGCGGGGGAGGGAGCGACACTTCTCTTTTGTATGCCCAAACCGGCAACACTTAAAACATTGTACAGTTGGATATTTGTATTGCTCGACTGGGAGAGAATTAAGACAGAGGAATACTCTCTTTGGAAGACACTGACCGTCGAAGGTAATCACCACGGTCTCCGAGGGTAGCCAGCTATAAGACCCGTCGGGCTTCGACTTTTTGAAATTTAATCGCCTTATTTTAATTGGAGTAGCGCCCCCTGAGTTTTCAGGAACCCGCATATGCTCGACAACTTCCTCAGGGGTCCACTCTGCCGGGACTCCCCGCACCAAGCCTAATCTGGTTACATTAAAAGTCGGAACAAAAGCCCTATATTTATTCTGAGCCAATGTGGGAGAATCTAGAAACGAGTTTGCATCTTCCGCTGAATAGAAGCAAAGCGACGCTCGGTTACGACCTATTCGCTTTATACTACCCTCCACAACATTGGGAAATTCACGTTTTCTTTTTTGTATAAAAAGTCCAAATGATACTGGGTGTAAGATAGTTCCCGAGTTTGGAGTCAACTCCTGCTTTTCCACATGAACAACAAATGGACCCTGATCCTTACAAGTATACCTTTCACGCCCAGCGGGGGTGAAAACAGAAGAAGGTGTTTGACCAGATAGTTCCACTGGCGTCGGAGCAATCAAATGTGCCGGTGGGGTGGATAATGTCTGAGGCTGTGACAATGAATTTTGGCCGGGTTGAATTTGTGTATCTGTTAAGGCCGGAGTCTGGGTTATTATACTCCCATCCGGAACAGATGATTGCTCCAGCGTTGATGGAGATCTAGATCGAGATCGCTCATTATTTCGTTTATTGAATAGCTCCTTCTCCTGGGCTCTCCTCAATCTTAGTTGCTTTGACCTCCCCATTGCAGGGATGAGGTTTTGCGAGTTCTCAAAAATTTCGTAATCTTTTAAACTAACATTCCTTGAAAAGGGCCGAAAATATCCCTCTCCGGGATCATCCGAGTCAGCATCCTCATTCATGAGGATGCTGACTTTGACTACCCACTAACTTAAAAATAAAATTGTTAGTTCGTATTTTACACAAATACTTTACTAAAACTACTTACTACCTACTCACCACCGTCCACCACAGAAAAGAACAGAACAGCAACTATTTTTTTTTACGCTTATTCAGAAAACAATTTTCAAAAAATAACGAACGACCGCCCGCTATCGACACTCAACCGCCAATCTCGCTTGAAATTGATTTCATGTTTGACAATTTTGACAGTAGTTTTAGTGTTGCTGTGTCTAAATAGTTCCGGAAAAGAATTTACTTAACGGTGATTTCTCGGCGATTTTGTCTTAGTGCCGATTTATCATCGCGTTCGTTTGGGATTTGTCAATGTCAACTCAAGACAAGATATGAAACGAAACGTATCCGTGCATAAAAAAAAACGAAGCCAAGCCATCAAGCCAAAACAAAAACATTGAATTGAACAAAACAAAGTAGAGTTAAATTAAACAAACAAACATTATCTATTGTAATCAAAACAGTTTCGCTTGTTTGCTGCGATTCCGTGCGACTTTCTTTGGAATAAAGTTAAATGTTTGAGTGACTAAAGTGAGTATAATGTTTTTTTCATTGAACTCATCGCTAAACTTCGTAATAATACATCTAAAACTGAAGAAAACTTGTACTAAATGTTTATAATACTTGTTGCAGATGATGGAAGCAGAAGTATATATGGAACCAAATATACTGGATTACCTGAACGAGGACTGCTGGCGCGCCGTTCTGCGGCACGTGCCCGTGAGGGACCTCATACGGACGGAGCGCGTCAGCCGCGGCTGGCAAGCAGTGGTACTAGCGTACTTACGAAGTAAGTAGAGCATTTCTAAGAGCGTAAACGGGCATCTCATTCATCTGGTCACGTTTTTTTTGGAAGTGACTACATCTTTTGGTACCATTTTCGGTCATCAGATACAGCACTCGTTTCTCTATAAGACAACCAAAACCAACCTCAAATCATTCAGCCACTTCCAAAATGACCAGATGAATGAGATAAACAGATATCTCACGCTCAGAGAAATGCCCAGTAATGGGTTCAATCTGTAAAATTCCTAAACTTTCTTTTCTCTTTGCCTATTTGTTAAAATGTCGTATTTTAAGTTTTTAGGCTAACATGGTCAATTGGACATTTACATAAGTATGACTGAAAACGGGATATTTACCATGTAAATTGTGATTATGGTCCACCCCAGGGACTGGAACCGTTATTTTCTCCATACAAAAATAACAGTTCGTTTTTCGCTCTTTTTCGTTCTTTGGTATATAAATAAATTGTAAGTTAATGGAGTAATTTCAAAATATGATATTGTAAATTACATAAAATATTGAGCAGTACATAAAGACTATACAACATTTTAAAATATTGGGCTATTTTGAGGTTTTTGTAAAATACCGGTTTCGGTCCCTGGTCCACCCAATATTTCGGCACTGTAAGACATCTTCACTATAGTACAATGCCATGAGATCTGATGCTTATGATGAGTTACTCCATGAAGATGGCATTTTCAACAGTGACGAAATACCGGATGCTTAATAATCACAATTTACATGGTAAATATTCCATTTTAAGTCATACTAATAATGTCGTATTCTTTTTCAGGAGTCCCTATTTTCATAGAAAAAGGATACTGGGTCAAGTATAAAAATCCTTTATACACTTGTAGTGTAAAAGAATACATGGATACCTCACTTTGGAGATGGATCAAGAAGCTAGGTCTATCAGTTGCCTCAATGTACTGTGATAGAATATTGGCCCTTGGATATATTGGGAAAGCCTGCCCAAACATAAAAGCCATTCAGGTATTACAATTTGCAGTTCAAATTGCATGTGTAATGATTCTGACACTACCCACTCAGGCAGGTATAGGGCCATACTGCCCTGCTAAGTGAAATAGTGATATCTCAAAAATAGAGGCATTTGGAAATGGAATTGTCAGCTATAGAATTTAAGGTACACGTTTGCATTAAATTTTATTTTTAGATATCGCTATTACGCTTAGCAGGGCAGCATATATAGGGATGTATGTATGTCTGTGCGTCTGTTACAGCTAATTTGCTCAGATACCACCATTACTCCCCTTTTCTCTAAAACTGCTGGGCTTAATATTTTGGAGTGTTTTTTTCGATGACCATTAATGACTTCCAAAGTCTGACAACAAATAGCAATTTGCTTATTATTTTCGTTCAATGTTCATGTAACGTACAACCTTATAATATTGGGTAGCGTGGCGATAATGTTCAGATATGGAATGGTTAAGTTTACCTTTCTCACGTATTGAACTAGCAGAAAAATTATTCATGACGCGACTCATTTAGCACAGACCCGCCTAATGGGTATTTGCATTTAAGGTTGTATACATATAGTCAACAAAGATATCAATACGGTTTAGTTGCAAAAATATATTTACACAACTTTATTGCCTTGAAATTAAGATCGTAAAGAGGTTCTGTCATCCTAATATGCGAAAAAATTGTTCCCAAAATTTTTGAATGTGAATAACGTGGAATATCTCAAATGGAAAATAATGGTTTCCATCCAATCCCATCATAAATGCGTACAATTTATTAAGTACTGTGTAGTATGATCATTTATTTAAGTACACCTGAAGTACACTGAATCAATTGGAACCCTAGGCCACTAGAACCATGTCACAATGACAACTAGTTAGATTTCCTACAATTTGCTTTAAACCATAACTTGGATATGGTTCCTGTGTTGCCTAAGTTTCCAATTGATTGACTGAACATGTAAAATTTACTATTGTTTAATACCTTCCTTTTGTAATTGCAGCTAAACTACATAGATTGTTTCAATTATGATATTGGCATATACAACCTATGTGACAGGTTCAAGTGTGTGAAACAAGTCTCCTTTGATTGGTGTTTGGTAAGTACAAAAATAAACAAAACCACAATAGATTTTAATGACAAATGGGTAAATCCACAAGACTGTAACGAGAGCTACCAATTCTTTTGTATGTTCTCATATTAATTAAGTACTTTTAAGGGTCCACATATCTACCTACAGGGCTAGGCTAGACGTACGGAAACTCAACTTTGATTAATATTCATTTTAAAACATACGAAAGAATTGGTAACTCTCGTTACAGTCTTGTGGATTTACCCAAATGTGTCTTAATATTGTAAACTTACGTGTAATATCCTGATGTTTTGGGCTTGACGTCACACCCATGGTCGCAGGCAGACACATACACAGACCCGTTTGTCTTTAAAATAAGTATATATTGTGAAAGTTTAAATCAATCTAACAATACTCGTAGATATGTCATATTCATTTGGGTAAGAGGTTTCAATCCACTTGTAAACTGCACCAAAATTGTTCGGGGAAATAAATATTTTTCATTACATTTCATTTTCAAATGCATATGTACAAGAATGCAAAATTTTGATTATTTAGCTCATTAGCTTGCAATTTAATTTTCACCTCTTTGCCAAGGGGGCGTTCAAGTATTACGTAACGCAATTTTGGGGGAGGGGTGGTCTCATAAAACGTTACGATGCGTTACAGGGGCGGTAGGGGGTCTTCCTTACAACACGTTAAGTAACATATTTTTTTTTAGTAAAAAACTAGGGAATCAAAACTGCCAAATTGGGAACCCTCTTCAGTTACGTTTCACGGGGAATGCGATTACCGCAAAGTCATTTAAAACTATACCGAGGATAAAAACTAACATAACTTTTTGCGACTTTTTTGCGACATCTCGGACATTAGGTGATCTTGGTCGTTTTTCTTTGGTATATGACATCTAATATTTATAAATTATGATACTGCTGATTTTCGCAAAGCTGGTGCAAACTGCATAGTTTTTGCCCTGCATTTAGTTTGTGTGACTAACTGTTGTGACACAACTAACGCTCGTGATCTTTTTTTTGATGAATGCCAAAAGCACTGGTCTCACCGCGACCTACAAAGCTATGAACTATCTTCTATAAACACCAACAAAAATAAAAGAGACACAGCGATACTCGCCCAGCTATCGACTATCTCCGCCGGGCGATCGCCGTGTCTCTTTTTTTATACGGGAGTGCGTATCTTTTGTTGGTGTTTATAGCTGACAGTTTATAGCTTAGTAGCTCACGGTGAGACCAGTGTCTTAACTAGGTACCGTAAAAAGGGGTAAATAGGAATGACGGGGTAAATAGGAATATGAGTAAACTAGTCTGTTAGCCCAGGACAAACAGTTCAGTTTAGAATAACACATATGAAAAAATCTGTTGTTCTAAATTGGACTGTTTGTCCTGGGCTAACAGACCAATTTACTCTACGTTCCTATTTACCCCGTTTTACGGTATGTACAGTCGACAAAAAAGTCTCCTTTACAGCTCACAAGTGCAAACATCTTACCACGGATGTGCGATACACATAGAAACTCGGTTGCAACGAACGCTCATGCTGTCGCGTGACGCGACAGCATGAGCGTGTTTGCACGTGCACGTTTGCACTTGTTTGCACGTGTTTGCAGAGTGTTTGCACTTGTGAGCTGTAAAGGAGACTTTTTTGTCGACTGTACAGTTGACGTCAAAGATTTCGTTACGATTGAGGCGCCAAAAATATATTTACACGACTAATGTCAAGGAAATAAAGTCGTGTAAATATATTTTTGGCACCTAAACCGTAACGATATCTTTGACGTCGACTATACACATTTTTTACAAGCGACCATAAGGGAGTTTTGATATAGTAGATTTGTCCAGCTCAAACTGTTTTCATGCCTATATTAATGTGTTAAAGAGTTTGATGTTTACCTCCACTACAACTTTTTTCAGATGGAGGACACTAATTTCTGCGAATTCATATCTCACAGAGCTATAGAAAAATTAACATTCCGTTTTTGTAGTTATTTGACTGGTGATTGTTTAAATAAACTGAACTTGTCAAATTTAAAATCTCTTTTCATTGAAGGATGTAACAATATGGTGAATGAACACATATTTCGGGCGTCCGAACTGTTGGGTGAATTGAGAGAGCTGAAGGTGGCCAATATACACCGGGATACTGACCAGGATTTCCAATTTATTGTGGATAAGTTAGCCAAATTGGAGCACTTGGAATTGCGGGGTGGAAGCAACATGTTGATCGATTTCCCGGAACGTGTGGGCCGGCTGACTAGGTTGAAGCATCTCTGTGTGTCGTATGAGATGGAAGATTGGCAGTTGATAGCATTGCTGGAGTGCCCGCCGCTGCGTAACTTGGAGTTACTGAACTGCTCATGTAAGTACCTATTATTTAAATAGTAGCATTATTAAACGTACCGGAAGGCGTGGCGTGGGTAGGCCCCACACAAGGGTGACTGATGACCTGGTGAAGGTCGCAGGAGTCCGCTGTATGCGGGTGGCGCAGGACCGGTCATGGCAATCTTTGGGGGATACCTATGTTCAGCAGTGGACGTCTTTCGGCGGATATGATGATGATGATTATTATTATTAAACAGAAAACTAGCTACTGGCTAACTCAGCTCACAAGTTGGCCAAAAAGTAATGTGAATTTGTAATCACGATTCTTAATTACACATACAAATGTAATAGTACAGTAGTACTTAATGAATTTATTTTTTCCTAACTCTGGCCTAATTATTACAACAGCTTTCATAAGGACCTGTTTCACCAGCCCTGAATACAATACAGGGTGGCCCATTCAAATCGGTCAGTATGGGAAAGTCTGAAACTATAAGACATACGAAGATTTGTTCTTAGGAACCATGTCACCAATTTTGATAAAAAGGAAAACTGCGTTGCTGAATATGACAAAAAAACTTTTTTTCTTAAGATTTACACAATAAACACCTAGTAAAATAAATTTAAGTACGTGAAAATAATGAATTCCATTCATTTTAGACATCATGTTTCTTAGAGACATTTACTGCTTAAAACTTGGACAAACGATATCTGAATAGAAACAGTGTAAGTTTTTTTTTCAAAACAACCGGGTTCGATTCCCTGGCTGGGTACAGTGTTTTTTTTCAAATGCATGAATGCAGTTTTTCTTTTTATCAAAATCGGTGACATGGTTCCTAAGAACAAATCTTCTTATGTCTTATAGTTTTGGACTTTTCCATACTGACCGATTTGAATGGGCCACCCTGTATATATTATATCAGATAAATGTTAGTTGTTATTCTCTTTTATATATCTGAAGAAAAGGATAGTGATAATTAATCTGGTGGATACGTTTGTCCGGGGATTGTGAAACAGGCCGTAAGTGTAATAAAGTAAAAAAAAACTGCAAAACCTAATGGGAATGAAAATAACAAATCAGTACACGGGTCCACACTGAAAGAGCAGCATCGCGAGGTAATTGCAGCGCGAGATAGTTCGGAAAGTGTAATTACTTTAGCTAATACTACATTATTTTACAGTTATTGTATTAAACTATTTATCTGCACTCCGCATATGTTACGTCAATACTGAAAGAAATGCTTTAAATTATTAATTCACCCATCATTTTATTATACATATAGGCACCAAGGGTTATTATTAGTTAAAAACATTAAAACCTGCAGTATTGTGCCATACTTCCCTAAACTGGCCCATATGTATCTGTATCGATTTTATACGCATAGAGGGTTGATTACAAAGCTTGCCGAATTCATATTGATCATATTGATGGTTTACGGCTCGGCTCGGACACGAGCGAATTGCAGCGCGGCAAGCAATTTATCTGTTCATTGCGCGGTCGAGACACGCAACGTGCAGTGGTTAGTTAGGTTCACACGCAATGAAACATCATAAATAATATAAATAAAAAAAATAGTAAAAGACGGGAACTCAATCTCGCGGCGACAAATGGTCGTACCATCATCATCATCAGCCTATGATAGTCCACTGCTAGACGTAGGCCTCTCCTATTTACTATGGCCCATATTCGCCACGCTGGGCAAGCGGATTGGCGATCGCAGTAATGTGTCCACTATGATGACGCTGCTGCCCATCATCAATCTTTTATCAAATAATGGTCAGTGACACTTCAATCCCTTAGTCGAATCTTACGACACCCGCAGGAGGAGTTGGGGTGGTGACAAATGTATTCTTACTGCGGCTGAAAGTTTTCACAGCAGTCTCTGAAATTTGAAGTTCCCGGCCAGCCCAAAGTCGTCTAGAAACTCCAGATCTTAGAAAAAAATCTCGTTGTTATTTTCTTGCAACTAATCCGAACTAAGTACCCGAAAACAATGTTTGTATGTTCATCTAAAATTGTTATGGCTATTTATTAAAAAACTACAATAGTACATTTTCTTTCTTTCTTTCTTCTTTCTATTAAAACTTTTGGAATAACAATTCAATCGAAACAAATGTTACAACATAACAACGACACCCACAGGAGGTTCATTCTTCGGTCGCACCAATCATGTGTAATTATGACTTATCGTGTTTGCAGTTATGTCGGGCCTCGCCGAGATTATCTGTCGTCACGCCGGTGCGAAGCTGACATCCCTCACGCTATACGATTACAACTACGCCAAGGACGATGATGTGGTGTATCTAATATGCGGCTGTCCCAACCTTGAGGTACTTTAGGGTCATCGTACGCAGTCTCGTTCACTATAGAACAATCATTCATTCAACTATGTAGGTATTGTAGGTACTCTTAAATTATATATCAGATTAAGTGTGTGTCTGACCCTACGAACAAATAAAATATGGAAGCCGTACGTCATACTAAATTGCCTTTCAAAAACGGTCCTGAATTTTAGTTGACAAATGTCACCCCCTCTTCAATGCATCACGGTAATGAATTTCAATATCAACCTATAAAAACTTAAACCGCCATTTAAAAATAGTTGTGATTGGCCCGTCAAAGTTTTGATTGGCTATATTCTACTTATAAACAGTTGTCAAAGATGTGGCGTTGAAACATGCGCGGTGTTAAGAAAAGCGCTATGTCCTGCCCATCTTGGCACAATTGAACAATTGTGTTTGGGGGCATTTTTGAGCTGGCGTTAGACGTCCATGTTATATATGGTCGCAGGTCTGACCCATGCTTCAGGTACCGTAAAACCACCTAGCTAAAGTCCAAATGCCAAAGCTTATGTATTTTCATTCTTTATAAATTTATAATTTAATACCTATAGTTTTACTAGGGTTTTACTCACCTCATAGACTCACAATCTTTCTAACGCTAATGTTATCAACACAAATAAAAAGAGCGTATAGTTTTTGTTTCTACTGTTACTGCCTTTGGTTTGTCAGACTATATTTAATATTCCATGTCGCTTGTGATAGGAGCTGTACGTGGGCGGCACATCGGACCTGACGCGCGAAGTTTTCCCGCGCGCGGCAGCCGCGCGGCGCGACGCGGCAGCCACGCGGCGCGACGCGGCACCGCGCCGCCGCCTGCAGCTCACCTTCAGCAACACCAACCTCTCTTGCAAGCGTTATCTGGTAGGTGGACATGCCGATATATACCGTCCGCCAGTAGTAAACGAAAAAAATTAAACAAACTTTAAAAAATTAATTATTTTATAATCACACACTTTCTAAAGAATTTTGGTCTTATTGCCTACTTATAACATTAAAATATTATCGAATCGGGTTACTAACGTATTTAACCCGACGGTAGTGTGGCAGGGTATCTCATACCCTGCGTTTGACTTATTTCAATATGTTTAAAATTTATTTTTGTTCAACTTTTTTTCACCACACTCTCGCCGGGTTAAGTCGATGATTGCTCGACATATTTCGACCCATTAAGAGGGTCCTCGTCCGGAGCACCCTCGGCCAAAGCCCGACGCGTACACCAGCAGTACAAGGTTTATTTTAAAACGTTAAACCTTGAAGTCCCATAGATTTTTGGTTAGTATTATTGATATTTATTAGTATTAACATAAAAATAAACCCTCGAACGTGTTTCACTATATGTGTCAAAGACAACAAATTCTATTGAAAGTCATCCATATTTGTTTACATTTTTTTCGTATCCGACTGGCGAACAGTATAGATAAACTAAAAAACAATCTTTGGTCTTTGTGGAAATTATTATGACTCCATATTTTATTTAGTACAACTACTACCCTATTTTCTAATATAAGGTAAGGGTTCTAGTATAATTCACAATAATCACCAATTATTATTCTGAATTAAACTTAGAAATACATATAAATGTTATTTTAATCTATACTATTTCTAGCATTATTCTATTCTATTCTTCTTCAATGAAGTCTACATATTTCCCAACATAATATACAAATACATATTTAATACAGTTAAAGATGGTGTACCTACTGTTTCACTGCTCCTTGTAGCCATGTTTTTGAAATAATTTAAATAAAGAATGTTTTTTTTTAAAGATTACATAGATAAGTATATTTAATAGTGATAGAGCTAAACCTATTTAGCCACTGATAATCACACCTACTTCCCTATTTTTTTTTAACGTTGCAATTATGTTACAGAAAGCTCACCACCTAAGACGATACGAGTTCTACGAACACATGAAGTACAAATACGAAGAGCTAATAATTTTGCTCGACAACAAGATCAACGGTCGAGACGCAGATCGGGGTGAGCGGTGGTCGGACGAGGACTAAAAGCATTATGAAGACTGCTAGAAAAAGGGTGCTTAGACAAGTTGCCAATCGCTAACGCTTAATCGTCAACCGTAAGCGAAAGGCAGCTAACTGTCTTTGTCGCTCTAATATGAAAGAGTGACAGAGAGGGAAAACTACGATACACTACTAAGCGCTAGCGATTGGCAACTTGGCTAAGTATCCAGGGATCGAATAGTTCTAAGGATATTCTTAAGGAAAAACCAACATGTCACTGGCTTGAAAACTGGGTTCTATATTAAATTTTGGTGCTAAATAATGAATAGGAGCAATAATGTTACAGCATGCTAAATCTATTTAAAAAGAAATACATTTGGATCATAGATAAAAATTGGTAGCCCAGTCGCAATCATGCTGAGCAAGATCTACATTTCCCAAAATGTCCCGAAAGTTTGAATGAAAAGTTCCTTTTTTCGTTACCAGATTCCTATACATTTTGGGTGACAAAAAAGGAACGTTGACCAATCTCTAAGGGCAAGCAATACATGCTTGCACCTCCTATTCAGAATACTTTACAGTTTTCTATATGGTGCTGCCATCTATTGAAATAATTGTGAAAACACAAATCAAATGATATATTAACTAAATATTTTGATTTTTACTTTTATTTTATTGTTTGACTTGATGTCTGTTTAATGATGGTCTCATCAGAAGATAATGAGATGAAGCCATTTCGTAGCGATTTTCTATTTACTGTACTGTCTATTTTGTTAGGCAAGACCTTATGGTCTTGTATCGAAAGAATCGTCTATAAATATGTTACGACGTTCTTATTAATCAGAATTAAAGTCCACTTGGACATATTTTCGAGCATTTTTATATACACCTTAGTTTGTCTTTGACTGTACTATGAATACATTTTATTGTATTCCATGTTAATTTTAAATACTTTATTTAAGATCGGTATGTGTTCCTATAGGTTTTAGGTTTTTTTTATTCTCATCATCATATTCAGGTGTTGAAGAAATTGGGATTAATCTGTATTCTTTTACCCTTTAATGGGTATTTACCCCCCTATTCATAAACGTTTGTTAACTTAACAAGCCGCTAATAATTGTTTGTCCCTTTCGGTCTTAACAATGTGTCTATAAGAGCAAAAGGGACAAACAATTATTAGCGGCTTGTTAAGTTAACAAACGTTTATGAATAAGGGGATTAAAGTCTCACGTCATCCTACAACTATAAAAAGTGTTTACCTGTCTTGTGTGAGAATTTACTGTTATTTTGAAATAAGTTGAAAGTGAAACATTTGTGGTTAATGTCTATTTTCGTATTAAAATGTTATAATTAAGGAGATGATTGTTTTATTTATTATTGATCCTTTAAACACCAAACGGCCCGCTTACTACCGCGAAAATCGAAATTCGTAAATTTCGAGGATTTTTCTCTGTCACTCAAACGAAGGCGTCATTAGAGTGAGAGAGACAAATCCTCGAAATTACGAATTTCGATTTTCGCGGTAGGGCCGCTGTCCGTGACGTGACGCGAGTGCATTATTTAAAGTTTTGGACGTCAATGACTGATATATCAGCACCATAGTTTCAACGCCTAAGACAGATTTATTTATACTATAAGTCATGGTCTAAAGAGCAATACAGACCCACGCGCGCGTACGTAAATTTGAAATTTAGTTTGGCACTAGTGGCGTCTGAGTGACGGCTTTTGTATTTGACGTGGCGTAGAAAAGGTTAACACTTTAAATGCTAAGAACTCTTTAAAGCGTCGTGAGTCTAACCTCTAAAAGACTTACCCCCTTTTTCATAAACGTCTCGTAAATGAGCAAGCCGCTAAATATTGTTTGTCCCTTTCGATATTATCAATATGTCTATAAGTGCGAAAGGGACTATGTAGCCGATTTCGACCACGGCGACTGGTTAGACTGGTTACGTATTGAGCGCGTCGTACATGTTCTTTGACGTGGTTGATGTAGCCAATGTTTGCGGCAAATTCAGAAAAGGTAGACGTTTGACTGCGATCCTTCCTACTGGTAAGTGATGATTAGAGGGCGGAGTACCGATGGCAAATTTCACACAAAAGGTCCATACCTTTTGTGTGAAATTTGCCACCGGTACTCCGACGACTCCATAATCGTTTTTATAATTAATATTTTGGGTTGAATAATAAAATTATTCATTTACCTAATGCACTTAGTATGGTACCTACTCGTAAATTGGAAGTAAGTACCTACTTAACATTTATTTTCATAAAACGATTTCAGGAACACCTAAATTTTTTGTCGGTTATTTTTCAATTTCTTTTAACAAAGTCACCATCATGTAATTGTACGGTCCATTGTAATTGAATGGTCTTGAAAACAATATACCGTTTGGCAGGTATAAGTTCTTAGTTTATTAGTTAGTACCCAATGATAATCATCATCAATTCATCATCATCATTATGTACGCCGAAATACGTCCACTGGGCGTCCATAGGCCTCCCCCAAAGATTGCCACAATGACCGGTCCTGTGCCACCTGCATCCAACGGACTCCTGCGACCTTCACCAGGTCATCAGTCCACCTTGTGGGGGGTCTACCCAGGCTGCGCCTTCCGGTACGTGGCCGCCACTCGAGAACCTTCCCGCCCCAACGGCCATCGGTTCTACGCCCTGCCCACTACCACTTCAGTTTAGCGATTCGGAGAGCTACCACGGTTACCTACTTTGGTTCTACTGCGGATTGTCTCATTTTTAATCCGATCACGCAGAGAGACTCCTAGTATAGCCCATTGCCCTTTGGGTGACTTTGAGCCTTCTTATGAGGCTCAATGATAATGTTTTGATAAAAAACATATTATTATATATTATGAATATTAACAGCATGTACATTATATTTGTATGCTCGTAAGATAATTTATATAAGTTCCTAAAAATTATCACGCAATATTTACTGTGACCATACATTTAGTGTGAAATTTTCCACTGGTACTCCGCCCTCTAGTGATGATGCAGTATACGGTGGAGCACGCTTACCTATAAGATACTCTCTCTTGCCCTCTTCACTCATGCCCTGAAGATGTTCAGATTGTACACACGCTGAAACACAGATTCAGGCAAGGCATTCCACTCCTTGGCAGTTCGCATAAGGAAAGTGCGGCCACAGTCGCTGCAAGTCGGCACCCCTACGATAAAATTGTAATGAATGACCGCTGGCCTGGTGTAAGGGCGAAAGGGACAAACAGTACTTAGCGGCTTGCTAAGTTAAGAGACCTTTATGAATATACGGCTAGATATTTTTCTAGCAGGAACGAGAGATTGACAAAATTAAACATCGACATAACTGTTATCGATGAGTACGTCTTATTCTCATAAATATATTAACTTCGTAAAATCAGGTAACCCAGAATAACTGAAACCGATTAGGCGTTTTAATAATTATTTATTGTACAAGGGAGGAAAGTGGTTTAATCATCGTGCCAATATTGTTTGTTACATTATTTTAGTTTTTTTTTATTGTACACTTTTAAAAATAAAGAAGGTAAATAAGGAAGTAAGAAGTACACACCACACACTTGCACAGACGCGTCCCCACAACGTGCGGGTCCCGTGCCCGCGAAGCCTCTCGATCCAATTACTGTAACGTGAGGATTACTCCACATGTGCGTGATTTGCACGCGACTGTACACACGTGTGTTTCGGTGCTCCTTCATTAAAGAATGTATTACGTTTACTGTCCTTGATTTTGATTTCAGCTGTACCTATTTACAAGTCGCCGTGTGGTGACGGCAGTAAGATAAGAATACATTTGTCATCCACCCCAACTCTTCCCGCGGGTGTCGTAAGAGTCGACTAAGGAATGGAAGTTTCACTGACCATTCTTTGATAGATGATTGATGATGGGCAGCAGCTTCATCATAGTGGACACATTACAAGCCAATCCGCTTGCGTGGTGATTACCTCCCAATGCGTCAATACGTATAGTTAATAGGAGACTTCTATGTACGTCCAGCAGTGGATTGAGATAGACTGATTATGTGATAACTACCTAGTAGCACTAATGATAGGTAGGTCTAGGTATATGTAAAAATTAAAGATACCTTATACTTACAGGGTAAAACTATGCTTGCTTGGGTGATGGCACCAGTCATGGACATTGAACCAGTAATGGACATATTTTTCTGTTACTCAAAATATTAAGCAAACGTTACTTATTTTTTTAACAAGCAACACCGAGCCATAGCCCATAGACCCTTAAGCTGTCATAATGACAACGTCATATGAATCGGCCGTTTTCTTTCAAAATCGTGGCCGAGTGAAATGTAGCTGCTCGGCGTATTACTTTTAAAAGCCAGTTTTGTTACCAAAATCGTTAAGGAGGTTAGTAGATATTTTAACATTTTGTGTTGATAGTGTTGTGGTATATGAATATGTGTTATTATTTTAAAGAATACAATGGAATGAAGGGGCAAATGAGCTAATTGTAGTATGCCAATGCGAGGTGTTTATTTTTTTGTTTGGCGTTGTTCATTACTGGTTTTGATATTTCATGAAATCCTATAATGGACACGTGTCCAAAGTTATTGTTTTTAACTTTTTTTTTATTTTATCGATTTTAAATATTTCTTTTGTGATCCTAATAAAACTACGTAAATGGTTTTGGGATTGGTATTTATTTTCCAATAATGGACAACGTGTCCAAGACTGGATATTTGAAGGTGTCCATAATTAGTGTTCTATATTTTATCTTAGATGACGACAAAGAAAAATTATACACCCGAGCAAATGGGTCAGGCTAAAATGTGAATAATTATACGAATAAAACTGATTTGAGATATATTTGTCTGTATTTTAATTACACAAAAATTACACTGTCCAACAATGGATGTCTATTAATGGTGATAACATGTCAGTAAATGGGTGTCTATAACTGGTACTGTCCATAAATGGTGGTCCATTACTGAGTTTGTGTTGTACATTACTGGTGTTTTAAATAGTCTCCAAAAAAACTATTTTTTTACAAATAGCATATAATTTTTAGATATTTTTGTCCTATCTAAATGTTTGTTCTATATTTCTTTGTCAAAAACAAAATCCATGGTTTAAATTATTAAAAAAAAGGTGCCCGTATACAAAAAAATAACAAATCAGCGACCTTAACATGTCCATGATTGGTGCCTTCACCCTATATAGAAGTTCCAAATGATGTAAACAAATAGTTCAAAGAAATATATATAATAATAATTTAGCATTATTTTATTGTTTTCATGGTTTTGAAGAATCTGTAGGTAAGTTTTTCCACTTTAAGGGATACCCAATTAGCGTGAAACAGTGAAATTAGAAACCTTAATTTCAGTCAGGTTTGAAAAAGTAGACATAGGTGTATGCAGTAACTGTTTTATCAGTGTTTATTGCTACATTATTGTTAACCAAATTTATTTATTATTCATTAGATGTAATAATTCAAAAACCTATATAATTTAAAACCTATTAATTAATGATTATGCCTGGTTAAATTTATCACCCATATTAGAATTACGCACTGTATAGAATAGTGAATATCGTGGAACGCCCTAAAAACTCGAACAAGCCTAAGCAAACCGAATATATTTAAATAATTTCCCAAATAGACCCATTAGAACAATCACGAAAAAACAACAATTATATCCCCAGTTCAGAAGTTGGATTTAAAACAATAACGTGTAAGTAAAGTTTGTTCGTAAATTCGAGGCACGTGAGATATATGAGCGCACCTTACTACCAGATGGCTTCATTTTCCGCAGAGACTACACTAAGTGAATTAGACCGGCCGCACCCGACAGCTCCGCTAAATCTCCTCAGTGCCACACTGGCTGTTAAGGGTAGTGCCTGTGTCTCACGCCTAAAAAAAATACTGCCAGTCCTTTGCATCCCTCAGTGTCATACTGGCTGTTGACAGTCGCGCCTGTGCCTATTAAAAAAAAAACATTCATCGCTTGCTGCGCAATTTTGAATTGCGAATCCCGCATTCGAAAATTTGAATTTAATACAAACATGCTTCTTTTGTTTCTATTCAAATCTGAACTTTAGCGTATTCGGAAAAGAACTGCAATTTGTATGTCGAAGCAATTTTTGAGCAGTTTTTGAAGTGTATTAGAGTAGGACAGTTGTTTTGAATTGGTGTTAGAGGGAGAGGCAATCGTTATTGACGGTTCAACAGGTGACCCACACAACGACCCTGGACATGATTTTATACGATGTAAGTATTAGGTACCTACTTATAATTGCAAGATATTACTTTTCTGATAATTTAATTATTTTTTTATACTAACATGAACTAGTAACACGGTATTCAACGGCAAGCAATTTTTTTTATTAACAAGATACTGCGTAAAATTTAATTTCAGTTTTTTTTTATTTTCATTTGTGTTGTTGAATTTTTCTCTCCTAGTTTTACGCCGTAGTTATAGCACCGGCTCTACGCAACTGCTACGCAATTACGTAGCATCGTAGCAGCTACGAAAGTATGTTAGGATGTTAAAATAACGTTTTCTTTCAGTAAGATGTTCCATCCAGGGATAGGATACCGGTTTTTTTGTCCATAAAAAAGAACGGTTCTAATTTCGTTCTTCGGTATATCAATTCTTTGTGAATGGAGTAATTTAAAAATACGATATAGTTCAAGTTCTAGGTACATAGAATGTAAAAGCATTTTAAAATGTTGGGCTATTTCGATTTGTCTAAAAAACCATTTTCTATTCCTGGTTCCATCCTACCATATTCAAGGTGCTTAATTCCGTCCTTCTGGCTTAGCCGTGTATTAAAAAAAATTAGGCATTACATTGGCAGCGTCCGTCATAATCATAAAACCTAAATGGCATTAGGTACTGGCGCGACATGCCCGATAGAATAAGTGGCTTATAATTTATCTTTTTATGCGTCACTTTCACACTTACGTACTTATAAAGGTGCGACCGCACCAATGCTCAAAAAACGGTGACGGTACGGAATCGCATTGACGCATCGTGTCCGTAACGTTTTTGCCGCATGCTCCCCAGACCGCTTCTCGAAAAACGGTGACGGTACGGAATCAGTGAAGCATCGTTAAGGTCCGACCGAGACCCATATTTTAGTCTCGGCCGAGACCGAGAGCGAGAGCGAGACTTGGTAGAAAGGATAAAAAAAACGTATAAATTACATAAAAAATCCCTTGCAAATACCTACAGTACCTAAGTCCAACGTCAAACTAAATATAGCAATTTTTTTGGATATTTTCTTTCTTTGAAAATTTATTTATGTAGGTTAGGTACCCCAAGAACCGGTATTCGAATTTTAGGTATTTTTATCGATAGTGTGATATGGGGTCGCTAACCCTAAATTATTTCTTCCGTTAATTTTAAAGTGAAATTGAAGACAGTTCATGTCAATATGACACCAATGAAATCGCAGAAATTTCGCGAGATGGCGTCAAGCTCGCCAATTACAGCTCATTACGAATCTCGGCCACGGCCGAGAGTCCCGGCCATTTTGGCCGAGAGCCGAGAGGGATATCTCGGCTCGATTTTTGGCCGAGAATGCCGAGACCGAGACGGAGATCTTGGTCGGACCTTAAGCATCGTATCCAAACCGTTTTTATCGCATGCTCCCCAGACCAGTGGCTTATGGTGGTCCCGTTTTATCCATTTGTCGTGCTACCCGTCACTTTCGCACTTGCATGCTTGTTAGAACGTGACGGCGACGACGATAAACGATTAGACGCGGTACCATCATAAGCCTACATACTCAGACTTTATATATACATTGTTTTATACTTATGGTACCTATGTAATGTACCTACCTACTATTTTTTATGTGGCCGTTTTATATTTTTTATTTAGGTATACTTTATTCAGATATTGTGCCTTTTTTTTTTAAATCTATCCAAACCTCTGTCAGTAAATAAGACGAAAATTATAATTTTTCTTTAAGTGCCCATTCAATATCATACCTATTCTGATCAGAAAAATAAAATTGAAATTCATTTTTTGTGGCCTTCGTATGGATCACCCTTATTTATGTTACGTCCTATATGTCTGTAAGTAGATTAAATAAATGACATTAATGACGGTATAAGGTCCCTGAAACCTTGACCTTTCCGAACACGTATATATATCACCTCATTACAGGCCAGTTCTAATATTAGAAGCCTGTAATTGATGGATCAGTCGCTTGACACTCGATTGACGCCGGGAGCAATAGGAAAAGTTACAACCTTGTAAGCCAGGGATCGGAATAATGTGCGTCATTGTTCGCAATAATATGGACATGACTCCAAAGTCGATTAAATGAATAATTAAACGAATAATTTCTTGAAATTTGATTTTGAAGCTGACTATTTGCAAAAGTTTTTATAGTTACCGGTGTAAAATAGGTAATTTTCTAAAAATGACTAAATGATTAATTATTTAATCAACTTTGGAGTCATATCCATATTATTGCGAACAATGACGCATATTTGTCCGATCTCTGTTTGTACTCACGATTTAGCAGAATTTTGTACAGTGATTATAATATTTCCGATTACGGCAATGTCTAGTTATTAAAGTCGTGGAATAAAACTATCCGAAACGGATTATCTCGCGAATATTAATTAGATTTAATTTTATTTCATTTTCTGTTTTTTGTTTTCTTTTTGAAAATACTTATAAGTATTAATATCTAGCTAGTCGTGAAATAAAACTATCCAAGTTTTATTTCGTAAGTGTATTTTGATTATAATTAATATTAGATGTATTGCCTGGCATAGTATTTGAATTACATGCCCTTTTAGGTTATTGTTAGATTTGAGGTCTAGTCAAAGTCAAACTATTATTTATTCATGTAAGCTTATTAATAAGCATTTTTGAATCGTCTGACATTATCAAGAGAGAGTTCTAGTAAAAGGAAAGAAAATACAAGTATAAAACGATACTCCAAACCGCACAGTTTTATTTTAAACGTTATGCCTAGCGTCACTAACCCTTGATAAAAACACAAAAAATACTCCACCACTTTCTCACCAGTTGAAAAATTATTGCCATCAATCGTCGACTAAGTGTTAAGTTACCGCAGAGCCGTCCACCGCAAATATAGTTGAAATACTCATACTTAGTACATACACCGTGACATATGAACTGCTGGAGGCTCGCATTCACAATTTACGTCCATGTAACTTGACCCCTAGCTACATAACAGCATTAAAGGAGTGTAGGTCACGGTTATGGTGGTATTGTGTGAAGTGGAGTTGCGAATGCCCTGAAGCCTTCTAGGTATAGCCAAAACGCTATCTACTGCAGAGCCGAAGTCAGAAGCGATCTTACTAATGAAATATTTGAGTTTTATTTCACGCGGGATACTCACGTTATTAAGTAGCAAAATACTCTACATGTTTCGCAACGAATAATTCGTCAGTTGTAATATGAATTAATGTAACCACCAAATGACGACTTTTCAAGAGGGCCAAAAAACGAAATGGACATTTATAAAGTATGTTGTATCTTTTTAGTTAATTATCCTATTGAAATGATGTTTATCTTGTTTGTTTTATTTTTGTGAGGTCTATTTGATAGACAGTTACTAACTGCGACCACTCTTATAGTTCAGGAAATGGCTGGTACTTACGTTAAATATTTTCAAAAAAATTTGGAGATACGTTAACAAATCAACGAAAATTATCAAAAGTGGATTTCGGAATTTAGTGTAACTCACAAATTGAAACCGGATTGCTTATGAGCCATACAATGCAGACGGCGCTTACAGCAGTGACATTTTTAAAAATATGGTGAGTACATTAGGAAAGACATGTTTTGTACTTACAAATTCGTACTTACGTTAAAATATTGTCTATGATTTTTGGAAACCTTTACATACGTTAATAAAAAACGTAGACCCCTAACAAAATGGCAAAGTTTTTGTTAACGTATTCGACATTTTTTGCTAGATATCAATATTTTATATACACCGTTCGATAGAGCAGGAAATTTGCAGTCGAACGGTATACTTAACTCAATTTCGTCATTTTGGTGGTTACATTAATTCATATTACAATCGACGAATTGATGAGGTTTTTCAAGAGCAAATCGCCATGACGCGGCTTTATTTTATTATGAAGTTTGAGTGAGTTTTGTGTTTAAAATACTAGATGTCATATATCAAAGAAAAAATACCGAGTTCACCAATGCTCGAGGTGGGATTCGAAAACATGTTATCAGCTCTCGGCTTACGCGGCTGATGATTAATTACAATGCAACAGTATGAAGATTTATACTCGTATTTTAATAAGTACCTACCGAGACTTATTTTTGTGGACCAACTCAAATTGTTTTATGATTATTTTTTATAAGATTAGGTAGTAACACTTTCAATAACCCGCAACCCACCTCCCACCCAAATATCGCGTTTTATGTCATACTAATAATATTTAATACAGCTTTTACTGTGCACACACGGTAACAATTTTTTTAGTACCTACTTATTTAACAAACCAACAACAAACCGTGGGTATTCGTAACTTCATAACACAGAAATGTGACGTTAAATTCTGCTTTCATTAAAGCCCTTATAACTACCCATGTATTTATTTACAAAATTTTTGCAATCGGCCTTTTTGACCTGTAACTTCCAACGTTACTGTCATTATCGCTATCTAAGAACCAAATAGCTTGTGACTTGCGTTCATACCCAGTTACAGCAAAGGTCACTTAGTGCAGGCTCTCCTAAGCCTTATTGGGAATTAGTTAAGGGTGAAAATGGCGTGCGCGCACGAGATAAAGCGGGGCGAGATCGGCGCGCGCAAGTTTTCAGGGTAGGGAAGGGAGCTGTCGATGATAACATATGAAACTTGAGAAAATGGTAGGTACATACTACTTACTGAACAACGTAATCTCTACGAATGTAAACATCCGTACTTTATTTATTTATTTAAGCTTTAATGCACAAAATGTATGTTACAAATGTATGTTATGAATTTTAATTTTAATTTTGATTTTGTGTGATCTATAATATATTTAAAAAAATCCGTTTGCATGATGTTAATTAGAAGTTATTAAACACTGTATACGAAATGTCCCTGAGAAACTAAAATGTTAATATTCATTAGTGGAAGCTATGTGGCTTATGTATTTGTAATTTGTTTAACCTATGTGTATTGATAATGCCTGTTTGTTTCCCAAAGGTTTAAGTAAATAAATAAAACATAGAAAATTGTACTAATGGCGGACTTCATGCTAAATGGCATTCTCTACGAGTCAACCTTTGGGTCAAACAGAGACATTTTAGTATCAACTCGTATAAGTAATAACGATATAGTAATAAATATTAAATGGCTATGACAATACATACAAATATATACTTACTTTCGTTTCGTATATATACTCGCACATACTTTCCACGTTCGTAGGTATGTATACAATTCTCTTCATATGTGTCACTAGCATAGGAGTCAGATTTTGATGATCACAGAGGCTGTGTCACCGGCGTCGAACGTGTTAACTATGTCAAGGCGTATGTAGGTAAACAGTGGGAGGATCAATATCTTACTACCCCCATAGTTATCTGTCCTTTAGTATCTGAGAGCAGATAAATAGGCGTCGTTGCTCACAATAATATGGACATGCCTCCAAAGTAGATGATAATTTTCTGAAAATTGCGTATTTGATACGGTAACCAGGAATCGGAAAACGGTTTTTTCTCCATACAAAAGAACGGTTCGAATTCCGTTCCTTTTCGTTCTTCAGTATATTTTTTTTGTTAATGCAGTAATTAAAAAATATGATGTTTATAATTACATAAAATGTTGAAAAAAGTGTAAAACATTTTTTAATATTTTCGATCCCTGTCGGTAACTAAGAAAATCCGTGTAAATTGTTAATGGTTTATTAAATGCATATTATTGTAAATAATGTAAACAAATATAAATGAATCGCCTAAAAGTAAAGCACTGATACAAAAGTTATTACTGCTGCGGTTAATCTTTAATGTGATAGCATCCCATGCGAGCACACACGACACGTTCAAAACGTCTGTGAAATAGTATACAAAAGTTTAGATACGCAAGTCTGGAACTAAGATTTACATATTAATTTGGATTGCATTTAATTTGCCGGCTCTTCATACTGAATCATGTCAAAACATAAGTCATCTCGACTTAACCGACTCGTTGCGTGTTCCATTTTCAAAAACTTTTATTTAAGGCGGCGAACAATTTTTTCATGATACGCCAAGCGTGCCTTATGCCATAGAATATGATGACACGCCTGTCGTGTCATACGCCATTCGTTAAAAACATTCATGCCACGCCTGGCGTGTCATCCGCACTAAAACGAATAATAGATATACTCGTACAACCTACTAGACGACACATTTCTCGCATCTCACCAGTCGAAATTGACATTTCCTAAAAATCGTTATAACCTAAAATGCAACCTGAAAATTCCCAACCCTATTCAGTAGCCCCGCGAGCCGCCATGACATCGCACGCGCGTTGCGCGGACCATACAAATTAACAAAATAAACTAAATATTAGTAAGATGTGCTAGTTATCGACATGGGTGTAGACAGCCTGCCACCGCCTACCGTATGTATATTTAAAGTTACGATTGTATATTTAGGAGATCTGCTATTCAGCACTGCAGTTGTTGTGCGAATCCTCATACTAAAGCATTAAGTGGTACTGCAATATACTTATGTTTTAAGAAAACCTAGTGCATTAATACTTACGGCATCCTTTTTCAAGAACGTTTGTTTCAATTGACAATGTATTTAAGCAATATTTTTGTTGTGATGAAATTTTGAAACTCAGTTTTAAAGCACATATTCACAATCATTTGTGCTGAAATTTTATATTTCTATATCAGTTGTCATTACGTCTTTATGATGGCAATGGAATATACATAGGTAGCTACATATAAACCAAAGAGGTGGCGACTTCCTCGCATAGCATATCAGCATTACGATACAGCGAGGAAATGCCGCCAGCATCCTTGGTACAATGCCACAAGGGCCTATTTTAGGGTAGGTTAGTTAGATTGTATTTATGTACTTATATCTTATATTTTTATACTTATAAATTGTGCAGATTTATGATATTTTCTATATGATGTAGGTACCTAATGATATAGATAGTTCCACGAGAGTTGAGGTCACGGACACATCAACATCTAATGTAAACACACGGGGAATTGGAAATTAGTCTTCTTTTTCGTACTGACAGCAAACCCAATTGCAACTGTAAGATTGACGAAAAAGTTTGTTCAAGGGATTTGCTTCAATATTTTGACGCAAGTCATTCATTCACTACATTTTTTGCAATTACTGCATCATTTGGATGTGTGTGTACCTAATCATTCACCTTAACTCTGGTGAAATTGCCTATATCATGGAGTACGGGGCTTCAATGACATACTAATGCGATTAAATTTAGGGCCTTCTCTGAATCGCGATGTGTCAATTCCATAGAATAATTCTGTCAAAAACTAACAAGCAGAACCTAAACTGAATCACATTAACCCTTGAACTGGCAATTAATTTAGTTGAAGTTGCTGAACTTTCTGTCAGTTAATTAAAATCCAAGCAGGCATTCCCACAGCGGGAGCTTGCCAGGTGAAGGGTTAAGAGATCATGGTACTTAGCCATGTATGATGTTGAGCTCAGAAGATGGCAACAGGAACTTGGAGAAACGAAACGACGTAGCGATTTTTTTTTATATCTGCAGCCACAAAATATATAAACTACTGCAGCTCCCTTTTTAGGGTTCCGTAGCCAAAATGGCAAAAAGGAACCCTTATACTTTCGCCATGTCCGTCTGTCCGCAGCATAGCTCAGTGACCGTTTAATACTAGAAATCTGCAATTTGGTACAGGTATACATATTAATCATGCCAACAAAATGGTACAATAAAAACTTAATTTTTTTCGGGTACCTCCCCAACTGGTGAAGTGGGGATGATTTTTTTATTTGATGTAATCCTATAGTGTGGTGTGGGGTATCATCGTATAGATCTTTTAAAAAAAATAAGGGTCTTGAAAGAAAATTTTGTTCTAAAGTCAATATTTTCTGAGATAATCGCTTCAGAAGAAAAAAAAATGTGTTGCCCCCCTCTAACTTTTGATCCGTAGGTCCAAAAAATATGAAAAATATTGCGAGTAGTAAACTTGTAGAGTACTTTAAAATAAAACTGTATCGAACATAATCGGCCCAGCCGTTTTTGAATAACTACGGAAGCATTAGCATTTTTTGGCCTACACTCAGCATTTTTTGTCCTTTTTTTGCTATGGAGTTTCGTGATGTAGTAGGTACCTTTTATAGATACTATGCTATAGAAAATATAATATGTATAACAGAATTCATCCATCAAACTCATCTCTCTTGGTGAATTCATGAAATAGTAACTGCATTTAAAATTCTCGCTATAATTGACACTCGAATCCGGTTGTCAACTGTACCATTAACGCTCGTGACTGTCCTATTATGAACCTTATTTGAATGCGCTAAAGCCTATTATAGGGCACTTTTACGTGTCTTTGTGGCACATGATATAGAAATGGAAATCCGTGTGTCGCGTTTGCTGTCAATTTTAATATAGTTTCAGCCTACATGGTGCTTTCAGGGATGCTCTCGTGGAAAGGAAAAAGGGATTCTAAAAAGATATAGTTGAAGACCTTTATTCTCATAATCTAGAACGTTATACATTATTTATTTAATCATTATTGCATAAATAAATCGTACAAAAGGCGGACTTAGGCGGGTTTTTTTAGGGGAAGTAGTTCATTTGTTGTTAGGTCAAATCGAATCTTCGGACACTAAAATAAAATTCGTAACTCGTATCCATTTAAAGCACCCACTTTGGTCGTGTTTTAATTTATCGCCACTCGTTTCGAACTCTTCGAACTTTATATTCTCTCACTGGTATCGTAATGTACCATTGAATTTAAACTTTCGAGATGTAATACCTATAAATATAATTAAACGGTTAAACTCACGTGTATTTAGTCACTACGCGCGACATGTTTCGGAGAGCCTAGGTCTCCATTATCAAGCAGCGTTCACGCCTCTCAACTCGCGAGCGCGGCGCGTACTCACTCGCGAATCCCTCATATTAGTAATATACTATTTTTTTCTGTTCTTTAATCACAGCTTGATTAGAAAGTGTGAGGGTCAAACGTAAACCCTTGTTCGGAGTCTTTCCGGTGGACAATCTAAAAGTTAAGGCCTCTTCATTAAGACGTACTCCTTTTTCATCGCGTTGTATGATAAAAATCATTATTACCTGTCCACAGGCTGTTAAACTATCGACCACAGGAAAGAATACGTGCGTGTTCAACTGAATGGTAACAGAGCCTGTGGCCAATAGTAAACAACTGATAGGAGTATAGTCGTGATTACTATCGTACAATTCAATAGGAAACAAGTGCCTTTAAATGACAATAAGGGTTTAATAAGAAAAATAACTCTCATAGCCCTTAACTATAAAAATGTCCACCGGAAAGACTCATAACATGATTTGGAGTTTGACCCGTGACTCACCAAAAGCCTTTTCCTTCACTGTATGCCTATAGATATGTTTAACAAAGCCTTCCGATAAACACAATAATATCCCGTTGTTTCCCGACTTAAGCTGAGCTCCCAAGGTCCCGCAGCCTATCTCCATACCCTCCGTATTACGTTACAGCCTTTAGAGTGTGTGCACACTTCCGATTTGCGAGCGAGTTTTGTATGGAGGCGAAATCGCTGCGAGTTCGCCGCGTGCAAATTTTGTATAGAAATCTCTTTCAAACCGCCCAAGTGAATTGCTAGTGTGAACAGGCTCTTAGGGTTTCTTTTTCGCGATAACAACTCTATTTGGCCTCGAATATTTATGAATCTTGTTTATAAAGGACCATGCATGGGCAATGTTGAATGGAAAGTGGAGCAAAAAACTAACAGAGCTGAAAGTTGTGTCATTTCTCGTCTTTGACACATATCGTGAAACACTTTCACGGATAGATTGTTACATTAATACCTACTAATAAATCTCAATAATTTTTGTGTTTAGGTTTTAAGTCGGTGATAAATCCAAGATTGTGTTCTGAAAGTGCGTGATTATGAAATAATTCAAGTTTGCAGGTTTGTTTACTTTCAACCATCTTTCAACTGGTGCATGGTAAGTGACATTTATTTATTTCATTCTATGTAGAGAGATTTGCAAATTGCGGAAACTTTCCAAAAAAATCATAAATTTCTTGAAAAATTTCGAGAGCCATTTGTACTAAAAAACGTCGTACGAGACACGTGCAAAAAGGAAATTCAAAGTCAAAGTCAAATAATTCTTTATTCAAATTGGAATAGCAACAAACTCTTTTGAATCGTCTAGGTATTAAAACTACTTCCGGTTCGAACCCTACACCGCTGACCCAAGAAGAACCGGTAAGAAACTTGGCGGGAATCATTTTTTCAAACAATCATGGTACATCTTACAACTAACATGCATTAAAAAAAAACATAAAATTGATTTTGAATAAACTGAAATACCTATAATAATAATAACAAGAGATGTAAAGTCTCTAAAAAGTCATAACATTTGTAAGTAATAATTATTCGTAATTCGTGTCGATTTAAAACATCGTGGTGATCGTTTTGTTAGTTCGAAAAAAGATGCTGATTTGACTTGCTAGTCATCATGCCTATTGTGTTACGAAAGTTAGATATACCTAAACTATATGGAATACTCTGTTCAACATCCTTTGGCAGTAGAAAAAGGTAGCAAATAAAAAAAAACCCAGGTGCGAATTGTTGATATCTCACCCACAATTTTAATTTGTCGCCTTTTTTCACTGCCAAAAGTTATGACGCCAAATTTAACTTCGTAAAACAACAATTATGACAATAATTTTGTTTTCATTAAAGGCCTGTATATTGTATTTTTTCACACTTGTATCGTAATGCGCTATTGACATATTTTGTAGGTAGGGTCACAATCGACAGAGTTAAGTACCTAGGTAAATTCTCAAATTGATGGTGCTATTGAATGTTAAATTAATTTGATCAAAACCAATTAGTGAAGTTCGAGTGCTGTACGGATTCTTCGTTGGATAGCAGATGATATCATACCCTTTGAATCTTACCTTCGCGTCTGTCCTAATTATAGCCTCCACCAAAACTAAAGTACCTAATATTCATCTGGTCATCGTAGCCCGTACATGTGCTACGACGTAGACCAGCTACAAGATGCATACACAAATACACACGCATTTAAAAAACGCCACCCAGAAGGGTGTGCTACGCCGCTAATACGGTACAAAGTCACGACAATCACGGGTATTTTAACCGACTTAAAAAAATGTTGAATCGTGAACGTGATTTTGTTGTTGCTGTAGGTATGTACGGTCACGTAGAATACTCGTAGGGCGTTGCCCGAAAATGCTCTAAAATGGGATCTTCCTCCTCCGGATCAAAACATGTTGAGCGATTGTTGACGTAATTTACATGTAAGGGGAATCCGCAATTAAACAAGTACGCGTTATGGTCCGGACACTATTTGATCTCTTTAAAAAATCTGAACGAACATATTCGTTTTTTTGGTCATTGGCAACATGGCAACACTGATGATCATAGATAATGCACCTATGGTCATCAGATTCCCCCTACCGGTAAAAATATTTTAATACCATGAGTAAAAGTTATAAATATGTATAGGTCCTAGTTATGTCCCTTGCTAACCCATGAATAGAATATAATTTGATTTTATACTAATCATCCATCATCAATCATCATCAACATTTTGGTAAATTATAAGATTTAAGAAATTTGATTATGTAGAGTTACAGAAAATTAAAATTATTACTTTGGCATTAAGATAATTTGTACTTACTCGTATTAGGTACATATGTCATGCTCATGAGTTAAAATTACGTTTTACATACAGATAATAATACACATATTATAGACGTGATATTCATTTAATATTATTGCAGTAAACAAATAAATAAGAAATTATCACATCATCATCATCAGCCTATGATAGTCCACTGCTGGACGTAGGCCTCTCCTATTAACTATGCGTATAGACGCAAATGCCCATAATCGCCAATTAGAAATTATACATAACATATATTTAAATTATAATGTACATCCTGCATAGGTAACGTTTGAACTCAGGTAGTAAGGGTCACGGTTCATACAAAGTTGAGAAAAATTGTGCGCTGCGAGTTACAGTTTTGTAATTTTAACCAGAGCTAGAGGGTCTCAAAATAGTTGTTTTTAGATGTGGAGGGAAAACCAATTCCCCCCCTGAGCGCGGGAGGAGGGGGGTGAATGTGCATTCGGAAGGGTTGCGTTTAATATTTTTTTACTAATTAATAAGGCCTACTATGCATTGTTTGGTATCATTTTCGTGTAAAACGGACCTGGAAAATCCATTTTTTATCATAAACATGAGCAATTTCATATAAAAATGTAGATTTTTTGGAGTAAAAGTAAAAAAGTTACCGTTTTTATTTTAATTTAAGCGTCATATAAGTATTAAAAAACAAACTTATCCAATTTAAAAAAAATTGTGTAAGATAGCATATTTATTGCAGTTTTTAAAAATATACACATTTTGTAGTATTTCATACAAAAATTCACTGAAAAAAAATTTTCCTGACGCGTACCTCCAACAAAAACCTCCGCGTAATCTCAAAAAAGAGACTTTTGTGCCGGCAACTGCTCATAGATTATACATATTTTTGTACTTGCATAATTATTGTTCATATTACAATTGTATATATTTATTGATATGAAAGTAAATTGATTTTCTAATCTTCTTTTTTTAAATAACCTAAGATTATTAAGAATTTTATTTGATCAGATTCTATTTTTAGATTTTATTTGAATCGGAATGGGTAATCACTTTTACAAGTGTCATTAGGTAATGATCTCATTACCAAAGACGATAAAGGTAATTTTCACTAACCGGGACTAAACAACTAACCCAGTTCACCCCCGCGTTAAAAGTTTATATCATATGGAATTTGACAATCAATTGTTAAACGTTTACTTCGTAAATCATCATTATTACCATATCAGCCGAAAGACGTCCAATGCTGAATATAGGCCTCCTCAAAGATTGCCACAATGACCGGTCCTGCGCCACTCGCATCCAGCGGACTCCTGAGACCTTCACTGTCCACCTTGTGGGGGGCCTACCTACATACGCTGTGCCTTCCACCTGCGAGGCCGCCGCATTGGCCATCGGTTCTACGTGCAATGTGCCCCGCCCACTGCCACTTTAGTTAAGTGATTCGGAGAGCTATGGAGCTATACTTTAGTTCTGCTGCGGATCGTCTCATTTCTAATACGACCTCGCAGAGAGACTCCCACCATAGCCCTCTCCATTGCCCTGTGGGTGACTTTAAGCTTTCTTATGAGGCCCATTCTAAGCGACAACGTTTCAGTACCGTATGTCATCGCTCTTTTAAATCTTTGATCAGTGTGTGTTCCCACACTGATCAAATACTTTTGTCTTCAAGAACTGCGGAATATTGGTCGAAAAGATGTGTCGTAGCTTCCCAAACGCTGCCCAACCTAGTCGGATTCGATGATTGACCTCTTACTCAAAGTTGGACCTACCTAACTGGGTAGCTTGTCCTAGGTATATTATAGTCGTCTACACCTTCGAGTTTAGTCTCCGATTGTAACGGGAGTTTTCGTCTTATCCATGTTCATTCTAAGACGAACTCGCTCGAAGGCGCTACTGAAGTCAGCGAGCATCGTACTGAAATCTTCCAAGGTCTCAGCCAAGACCAGCGTATCATCAGCGAATCGAAGGTGAGTGAGGTACTCGCTGTTTATGTTGATACTCACCTTTTCCAGTCCAGTCTTAAAGACATCTTCTAGTGCAGCGGTAAACAGATTAGGGGAGATGACACCTCCTTGCCTGACTCCCCGCTGTAGTATAATATGCTTCAAGCTCTGGTCTTGGAGTCGGATTGACATAGTGGCGCTTTCGTACAAACACCTCAACATTTCGAAATAGCGGTAGTCTACTTCGTATCGTTAAAGATACTGCAGAGTGAGAGAGTGAGTTTCGATCAAATCGATGGCCTTGGGGGTTACCATGACGTACTAATGCGATTCAGTTTAGGTTCTGGGGAAGGGGCAGTGATACACGACTCGTATAGCATTGTCCCTTTCTCTCGACTTAAATTAAACCGCATTAGTACGTCATGGAAACCCCCGTTATCGTAGTCCACTTATTTTTGTATGGAAAGTTCCAAAAAGTATATATTTTTAAAAACTACAATAAATATGCTATCTTGTAGTATTTTTTTTATTTTCATATATTTATTTGGTAATACTTATATAACGCAACAATCGAAAAAAAATCGGTGATTATTTTACCTTTATACCAATAATTATTTTTTTTAAATATGAAAATCCTCATGTTTAGTATCAAAATTGAATTCCCCGTGTCTGTTTTATATGAAAATGATACCAAACAATGAATAGTAGGCCTAAATATTAGACGAAAAAAATTTAAACATAACCCTTCCGTTTGCACATTCACCCCCCTCCCCCCTCGTTCAGGGGGGGAATTGGTTTTCCCTCCACATCTAAAAATATTTATTTTTATACCCTCTAGCTCTGGTAAAAATTACAAAACTGTAACTCACAGCGCACAATTTTTTCCATTTGGACCTCTACTAAGGACATAAATAGACAGTCTTATACCCGACACCTCTGTAATTAACGCTGCCTTAATTAAAACCTTCCTCGGAACTGCGGTCTTGAACGAAGGCTATTTATAGCTCAGGTCTCAGAATATAGGTACCTATCTCCTTGAGCAAACCTGTAAGGCACTGGTTCCACCGTGAGCGAGAAAGCGATGAGCTATAGAAACAAGCGAAAGACAAGCCGACGGTGAACTACCATGAACTCCTGACTGCCAAAACAGACATACCAACATCATGTTCGACATGATGCCAACGTCCACTTTTCATCATCGCACCGCTCCCCACCGACTGAGCGCTCATCCTCACACCTTGCAACCTAAATGGTCGCGCACCGTGCGGTTTCAGAGGAACTTCCTTCCGCGGACGGTCCATCTGTGGAATGAGCTCCCTGCCGAAGTTTTCCCGATGGACTACAGTATGGGGTTCTTAAAAAGAGGAGTGTACAAGTTCTTATTGGGTCGGCAACGCGCATGTGACACCCCTGGGGTTGCAGGCGCCTATAGGCTACGGTGACTGTTTTCCATCAGGCGGGCCGTATGCTTGTTTGCCATCGACGTGGTATAAAAAAAATTACAAAACTGTAACTCACAGCGCACAATTTTTTCCATTTGGACCTCTACTAAGGACATAAATAGACAGTCTTATACCCGACACCTCTGTAATTAACGCTGCCTTAATTAAAACCTTCCTCGGAACTGCGGTCTTGAACGAAGGCTATTTATAGCTCAGGTCTCAGAATATAGGTACCTATCTCCTTGAGCAAACCTGTAAGGCACAATTGCCGTGTGGTGACGGCAGTAAGAATACATTTGTCACCACCCCAACTCTTCCCATGGGTGTCGTAGGAGTCGACTAAGGGACTAAAGTGTTACTGATCATACACTTGACCCGGGTATGTCTGAAAACTACGACCAAGACCACCGGGGGATGGGCAGCAGCATCCCTAAAGTGCGGTGGAGACACTGCGATCGCCAACCCGCATGCCAAGCGTGGCGATTATGGCAACTACCCCCCATGAAAAGACAAACAAGGCCGCGGCCCCGAGGTTCCGGCGACCCCCGGTGCCCTGGTTATGGTAGCGGCCAGGGTGCTAGCGGGGTCAGGGGTGCTAAGAATCTCCGGCAAAGATCCGGCTACCACCACCGACGGCGTAGCGTGGGTAGGCCCCCCACAAGGTGGACCGATGACCTGGTGAAGGTCGCAGGAGTCCGCTGGATGCGGGTGGCGCAGGACCGGTCATTGTGGCAATCTTTGGGGGAGGCCTATGTTCAGCAGTGGACGTCTTTCGGCTGATATGATGATGATGATGATGATGGTATAAAAAAAACCTAATTTTACAGGAGACGAAAAAAACGTTTTAAAAATTTGATTTAATATTTGAATACTTTTATTGTACTACATGTCTATTAGATGCCTTTAAAATAGGCTGCCACTATAGCGCTCCCGTGCAACCAGTGCCTAAGGTACACTCCGTTTGAATTTAGAATACCCTTCGGTTCTGAGAAAGAGACGGACTCACAATCACTGGTGACATAAGATAAAGCAGGGCTTTTCTAAGATCACACGGAGTGTAGAGTGCTTCATATTTTAATAATTTTGTAGGACGTTTGAGTTAATAAAAACCGCCCAAGAGCATACCGGGCAGTTGTTCAAAAAACAGCTGGGCCGATTATGTTCAAAGTCTGATTGTAAAAAAAAGTTTTATTACGAGTTACGACGAAAAACTTATTTCGAAGAAGTTTGATTATGCCCGAATCCGGGTTTTTTTTCAGACTAAATATGGCTAGGGATACGCCAAGAAAATCTCTTGTAATGCTCGCGAGCATTGTTCCTACATATATTTACATTTCAGTTAAGGCTAAGGACCTACATGAGCTCCCTCACACTTGATGAGTACTTAATTAGTATACCAATGTGTGTTTCCCTGAAATTGTCTTATTTATATACGCCTCCTCGTGCTTGAAACGGTTGTGATATAAATAAACGGTGTTAATATTCCACACCTGTGCGTGCCGATTCGAACTTCTGGATTTATATTTGTTATGCTAGGTGTGTAGTTCTCAAAAAGTTTACAATCGAATCACGTCTTCGATTTTGATAAAAATTGGTAGGCTGGTAGAGTCAATGAATCTGAGCAAGATCCACCAGATTTCCCAAGATGTGATTGTTCCTGGATCGTGGCTGTCTATGTATTTACTCGTAATTAACTATATGTATCTTCCTATTATATATGTCGTCGCTTGGTACCCACATCATAAGCCTTAATTGAGCTTCATCATCAGCCCATGACAGTCCACTGCTGGACGTAGGCCTCTCCTAATAACCATGCGTATAGACGCATTAGGAGGTAAATGCCCATAATCGCCACGCTGGGCAAGCGGATGGGCGATCGCAATAATGTGTCCACTATGATGACGCTGCGGCCCATCACCAATCTTTTATCAAATAATGGTCCGTGACACTTCAATCCCTTAGTCGACTCTTACGACACCCGCAGGAGGAGTTGGGGTGGTGACAAATGTATTCTTACTGCCGTCACCACACGGCTGAGTTTACCGTGGATCTAAATCGATTTGTGTAAGATGGCCCAACATATTTATTTATTCCTTCAACTATAAAAATGGCAAATTGGAACTGATAGAGCGTAGAAATTTCCATCAGGCTTCTATATAAATGTCACTGTGATTAAAACTACTTCCCGGAAGCGGTGTCGTGAGTGTTGTCTATTTCTGGAATGAACTTCCTAAATAAATTTACTATCGTAGAGGGTATACGCGGCGTAGCACGTCTACGGCCTACGGTAGTGCTATTTTTACCGATACTCGTTAATTTTATTTCCTGGTAAACTTATAATGCTTCTTTTCCTAATATTCACTTACACTATGTTACACCGCATACGTAACATATCAGTGTAGGAGTACGATAATAACAATTTGTTACAGGATGACGAGCGAGATCCCTTTGAAGTAAATGGAATGAACTTGATTACGTTAAGGCCTGCTTCGAACATCGACAATCGTAAATATCAAGCATCGGTCTCTTTTTCACCCTTAGATTGTACCCGTATCATATTAGTTAGAGAGACAGAGACAGATTCACGAAATTTGGATTTTCGAAGGTTGCGGTAGACTTTTAGTTCTCCACAGTAGGCTCTCCGATTTCAAGTTACAAAAACGTTAATGTCTCATTTGACTCATTTTATTTGTAGTAAAAAGGGCGTATTTAATGTTACAAATTGATATCGTTAAATCGGTAAGACATTTAAAGAGAAAACGTTGAAGTTTTAATTACAAGTAAGCTTTGAATTGGTGCTTCTTGAGCAATTAACATAAATAAGTAAATAAATAATTTCCGTTATTGTATTCCCGCATATTAGGAGGCCTATGTCCAGCAGTAGACTACGCTACGATAGGTAGATGATGATTGAAATTTTTTTTTAATATCTTGGGACATCTTACACAGATCGACCTAATCCCACGATAAGCTCAATTAAGTATGTATACATATGTATGCCCTTAAGGACCAGCATGTGAAAAGAAATCCTCGTTTGTTCTATAGTGAGTATTGGAATAGTTTGCAGCATTCGTTTCCTGATAAGGGCCACCCGACACCGCCAGCCACTCGCTCAGATTGCGCTGTGTGACGTCACAGAGGGTCTTACCATGCTCGTATACTATCTCTTTTTTTAGGTATTATTCGTGTTTTCTCACAGAAATAGGTTTCTAATAAGTTGCACTTACAAGTCGCAATATCAAACAACACGTTACTATCTCTTTGAAACTTACTGAGCTTGTTTTTGAAGGACACGACATTTTTTCTGCTTTGGTATGATTTAAGTATATCACGATACTTATTGTGATAAGCTTTTATTCTTGCTAAGATAGTACGTCGTTCCACTATTGGTATAGATGCTTTCATCCATATGTGTTCGATGTCGGTTGCAACAATGTTACACGTTTCTTTCACCAAATCATGGAAACGTTTTGTCGAAGATTTAGAAACGTAAATAAAATGTTGCATCATATCACGGTATGTCGGCAAGGCATTTTTTGGTAGTTCCTTGCCAGCACCAAACACAGGACACACTTTATAACGATTACGTAAACTCATTATTACATTAGGCAATAGAAAGTCAAAACAACTAACAACAATACAGTGCAAGACGTTGGCGGATCAAGATTAAAAATGCTGGTAGAGTATAACATTGATCCTAAAATTAAGTCAACTTATTATGAGGGTACTTTGATAAATTTCTAAAATAATGCAGTAATCATTTATTTTTAATTTATACTAATGTATTTTAGTGTTCAGAAAACGTTTTATAAGAGGTATAGTACGTTAACAGAGTCCGCGTAACAACGATTTCATGAAGTGAAATTTTCGATATATTAAAATACTTCATTGGACTTGCGGCAGTACTTAAAATTGTCCAATCCTGCTCATATTCAACATTAGCTTTATTTTGCCATCACATAAACTTTTTGGAACCCCTGGCGGGGTTTTTGAAATTCGAAAAAAAAAATGTTTTCATACAAAATTGATCCACCCTATCGTATAGTCACTGGCGACTAGAACTTCATCATCATCAGCCAATGATAGTCTACTGCTGGACGTACGAGTAGGCCTCTCCTATTAACTATGCGTAGAAGTTTAAGAGGTAAATGCCCATAATCGCCACGCTGGGCAAGCGGATTGGCGATCGCAGTAATGTGTCCTCTATGATGACGCTGCTGCCCGTCATCAATCTTTTATCAAATGATTGTCAGTGACACTTTGATCCCTTAGTCGACTCTTACGACACTCGCAGGAGAAGTTGGGGTGGTGACAAATGTATTCTTAATGCCGTCATCACACGGCCAACTACATAACTTACCTACTCGTATTTATAAAAAATGTGATGCGCATATCAGGTTGTTTATATTTAAATATTTATCAAAACGGGATACTCACGTAATTTAAGTCGATATTTTTCTCGACATGTTTTGATCCATTTAGAGGATCCTCATCAAGGAGTAGCTGCGACCAAAGCCCGACATGTTCTCAACCCGCCCGACGTGTTGAGTCGCGGGTACTCCATGATGAGGATCCTCTAAGTGGATCGAGACATGTCGAGCAATTATCCACTTAAATTACGTGAGTAACCCGTTCAATAAATATGTTTAAGTCTCATGTTAGTTATAATTCAGGTTGTTTATGTTTTGTTCCTTTCTATTAAACGCAAATTCCAATTGAGAGATAAAGATAATATGTATTCCTGTACCAGATTGAAAATTTCTAGTACTAACGGCCACTGAGCTATGTTGCGGACAGACAGATACAGACGGATGGGTAGACGGAAAGATGGACAGACGGACATGGTGAAACTATAGGTTCCTAGTTTACTACGGAACCCTAAAAAGATAGTCATATCCACTCAATTGCCTCATGCAACTGTAGTTGCAAGCTGTCAATCTTATTTGTATTTAAAATAAGAGTGGTTGTAAAATATAAAGCAAGTGAGTGGATATTTGTAGTTGATAACAATCATAACTTATATGTACGACAAGAGTTGGACACACTAATGTGTCATTGAAACAATATGGAGTTAAACCTCCTATCCATTAGGCGAAACAATGAGAGAGCTCAGACAGTGACGAGGGTAGAGTGATGACGGGGACGTTTAATTTTTATGTCAAGCTATATCCATTTATAATCCTTAACTTATATTTACTGTTAAAACTGACTGTTCACTGTTAATTAGTAAAATATTTTGATATGTGTAGGTTAATTAAAGAACGAATAAAATTAGGTACATCTCACAATTCTAACAACAGTTGCATCAAGCAATTACTGGACTCAAAGTGGATATTTGAGGTTCCCAGAGGTTCGAAAATATGTCCCTGATGTCAGGGACATATTTATAAAATATGCTAGACTCTAGTGAGACTAAGTTCAAAATATCTGTCAATACTGAGAGTCAGTCAGAGTCAATACTCTCAGTATTGACTGATGTCCCTTTTTGGAACATTTTTGGAAATTGGTCGATATTTTGAACTTAGTCTCGCTAGAGTCTAGCATATTTTATCCAAATTATAAAAGATCCATTTATGACTCCTTGATTGTGTGGTTGGATCTATCTATTTAATTCACTCTTCCCACCACTTCGCCCACTGTGTACTGACAATTTGTCGTCTACCCTAATCTAACATTTCTATCGGTTCCCGCAAATCCGCTCCGATTTTCCATTAAATTGAGTTCGACGGGATTGCGGCTGACCTTTATTTACTGTCACTGCTTTAGTCTAAAAATAGTTTAAAGCCTGATCCTAATAGAAAATTTAAATTTTCATGAAGCGATATTTAAATTGGCGGCCTCTGAAATAAGCCTTAGGGGTTACGCTTAATGTCGAGCATGATTTATGTAGATCCATTTGCGGTTTAAGACTAATATAAATGTATTGAGTAATCTAGGAATCATCATAATTATATAAAGTTATCGTTTCCGTTTTTTCAGAAGTCCGATGATGATATAGTAGTTTATATAACCGTTCGTATCGTAAGAGCGCTCGTACACCTGTAAGTTCTTACGTAAGTTATAAGGACGGAGCTACATACATATACTAAGGAATGAGAGTTGAATAACACTATCTCATTCCTTAAGTATAGCCCCGTCCCTATAACTTACGTAGAAGTTACAGGTGTACGGCTGGCCTAATGAGAGGCATTAAAACATGAGTTTGTTTTTATGAAACGAACGTAGCGAGTTTTATAATATATTCACACGAGTGTTTGAAGGCCTAATTACGTAACGTACGAGTATACTTACATACACTATTTTATATAAACATATATCATAACTACTTTAAAATACGATCAAAAGCCGTAGCGAAATTTCCTAAATTTTTGGCAATTCTCCTTGTAGTATATCTTTGTACATATACATACCCAAATATTTGATTAATTTTACTGTCGATACATACACCGGGTGACTTAGTAATCACATTTCCAATTAAAATGTACTTTACATGTCTTCAAAATGGTATTTTCATAGCAGCAAAATATTAACACACAAAATAGCGGCAATGAAATCCCCCTTTGTTTTTAAAATCGTAAACAGTCATATGAAGACCCTATTCTCATATTACTCGAGATTGCCGACCGAATCGAGCCCTGCCGCAGCCTGGTCTGTCCATGCTTCAAATAAATTCTGGTTCTTCTTCTTCTACCTAGCGTTATCACGGCCTTTGCCAGGGTCCGCTTTCCTGCTACATTTCCTCCACTTTGCGCGATCCTAGGCATCTTCTACTGTAAGCCCATTCTGAACACTCATGTCAGCCTTCACAACATCTAGCCATCGCTTCTTAGGTCTACCGCGGGGGCGGGGGCCGTCAAGGGCTAGGTTAAGGCATATGTTTCCTACGTAGTCAGGTGGCCTACGACAAACGTGACCAGACCACCGAAAAGGGCATTCTTGAAGCTTCTCCGCTACTTCAAACAACTTCTGCTTGTGGCCATTTATTATTATTATTATCACGATACACGGTACCTATCGATAATCCATAGATAAACCCAGTCTTGCAGTAATAACGGCCCTGTAATGTAAATACCGCAAATAAATACCGATACCGCCTGAAACTGACCTTTATCTCCGTTCTCGTATTTACTCGACAATGTCTCTTGTTTACGTCGTCGTAAATTATTCCGTATGTGTTTGATGCTTTATTAGGTACTATATACCTCGATATTTTTCTGGCAGGAACGAGAGATTGACAAAATTAAACATCGACATAACCTGTTGTCGATGAGTAGGTACACCCTGTTCTCATAAAAATACTAACTTCGTAAAAACGGGTAACCAAGAAATACAGGACCCATCTAGGCTTTGTTTGAAATACCTAATACTTCTTATTTATTATTTCCTATGGCTTTAGAGTATATTTTATTACTCTTTGTTATTTTGATGGGTACTAAATACAAGATGAGTAATATAATAAATAAATAATCGGGTCGACATTATGCTGAGGCGAGTCCATTTCGTGGTATAATATTAAGTGCTGAATCTGTCTGTTTTGTCTTGTCTTGTCATGCTTGTTATATTTACCACGAATAAATTAGTTATTTGTATTTGTATTTGAAATAATAATAATAATGTATCATTTTGAGTAACTCACAGAGCACGGACCTCTTTAGTGTGTAACCTTAAAGATAGAGGCGGCCTTGGCTGTCATTTTCATAGAAATCGACCGTGTCAGGTAATTTTGACATGTTAATGTAAATAGTGTTCTGGTATGGCTCGATATTTTTATCGATAGATTAAAACCAACAGTTATTTGACTAAAAATGTTACTTGAAAAAAGCTATTCAAACATTCTCATTTTTAAAATCTCACTAAAATGATGTCGTTATGAATTATATAAAAACAGTAAAATTTATACATTTATTTGAATTTATATTTACAATAAGTACCTACTTACATTAAGTTGTTAGCTTTAAGGTTAAAGTTAAACAACAAGTGTTAAGGTAACCTCTGTCTAGTTATACAGGGTGTCCCAAGAAGTAGTGATATACTGAAGGTGGGTGGTAGAGGACCTCAAGGGCTATCCAAATCACCCCCATGTATGTTCCGCGATTTTTCGTATTTTCGGAGTTATGATTTTTTTTTCTTATTTTTCACCCAACACCGTTATCCAGCGTTCTCTGACACATGGTTCTATAGTAAATCTAAAAATTAAGTCAGAATTTCTTAAACTATATGTTTTTGTATAGTTGCTTCATTGTCTGCACTATAGATAAATATTATATTATTGCTAAATATAAATAAATAAATAAATAAATGTTTGGGGGACAGTCTCATACAAATTAACCTAGCCCCGAACTAAGCAAAGCTTGTACTATGGGTGCTAGGCGACGATATATATATGTAAATAAATAGAGAAATACACATACTTATACTTACTTATACATAGGAAACGTCCGTAACTCGGGAACAAATTTTGAATTTCTACTAACACCGTTTAGTTGTAAGAGTTTACATAGACTATCGATAACAAATTCAGCGTCGTGTCTACTCCACTATGTCTCTCGCCCATACTAATTTTATATTGAATTTAATATTACTTTTTTTACTTACCTGTGATAGGAAACGTTTGAATTTTGTTTATTAACGTACGTAGACTGGTTCTTGCACCAGATTACAGAGCAATGTGGCATTCTTGGTATATTTTTATAGTTTATATACCCATGACGTCCCGAGAGGTACTGACAACACATATGCGTAAAACGCATATGCGCGGCACGGGTTTTGTCTGTCACGCCGTCTCTCTATAGGCGCCCTAAGAGTTTCAACCTCCTTGGAGTAACTATGATAAGCTACGGCACATTATTTATTTATTTAATTGATTCATCGACTACAATATACCTGAAATTTATCGATAACAGTTATGTGAATATTTAATTTTGTTAATCTCTCGTTCCTGCTACAAAAATATCGAGGTATATTCATTACCATAGATACTAGTTATATTTTATCTTTTATCGTTTATTCTAAAGGATCTGTGAGAATTTATACAATTCTCTTGCGTGCTAATTATAATCCAGATAAACTACTTCGTCACTTTGTAAGTTTATCAATCAAATACTTAACGTATTCAAGAACTCGGCCACTTGATTGAGTGTTGAAACTTACTTCGTTAATTACAAAAATCATAAGAGTCTCCTGACTTAGGAAGCCGATAGTAAAGTTATCTTTTGTGTCCTTCCGTCTTATAAAAATAGTGATAAGACGGAAAGGGACAAACAATACTTATCCGCTTGCTATGACACGTAATCTACGTATCTCAATCTAATACATTTTCCTAACTAGTGCGCAAAAACGAACTTTGCGGTAATTTCTCTTTTTGACGCACTTGTTAAGAAAAAAATCGTCCCTGACACGTGCAAAAATTTTTTTTAACTCGGATTATTGTCGCCCTCGTTTCACTCGGGCTCCAACTTTCACCCTCGCTGAAAAAAGTTTTCCCGCACTAGTTAGGAATGTACTATTTCAGTATAGATGGTGGTTTTTTTACGCGCTAGTGCGAGAATTGGTTAATTTTTTGTCAGATCGAAACTTGGGCCATTTGTACTGAAAAACGTCGTACGATACACGTGCGAAAAGAAAATTCGTAACTCGTGTCGATTTAAAATACTCCCTTCGGTCGTGTTTTAATTTATCGCCACTACTTGTTTCGAGCTTAATTTTTTCGCACTTTTAGCGTAATGTACTATTTCAGTAAAAAAAGTTACTGAACATTGCTGATTCGCAAATCTCAAAAAAATCCTTATTCTCTTTTGTTTATCGTTTCCAGCAGATATTTGTTCTCGCACGGCTCTAACTACGTAGGCAATAAATGTCGTTGACTTTTGCCAAATTGAAATCACACTGCGTTTGAACTCTGTAACGTGATAGCCAGGACAATAGATATAGACATTTTATTTTTGGTATTGACGTCCATAATTCAAATTTTGTGTAATAGAATAGCAGACAATTTATTTTATCAAGATAATATTATATTTTATTTCCAGAGAGTTGTACAAATCACAGGGTACATACATTACTACTGAATTATTTTTACTTTATTCATCATCATCATGTTAGTCCACTGCTGGACGTAGGCCTCTCCTATTTACTATGCTTATAGACGCATTAGGAGGTAAATGCCCATAATCGTCACGCTGGGCAAGCGGATTGACGATCGCAGTAATGTGTCCACTATGATGACGCTGCTGCTGCCCATCATCAATCTTGTAGAATGGTCAGCGACACTTCAGTCCCTTAGTCGACTCTTACGACACCCGCAGGAGGAGTTGGGGTGGCGACAAAGGTATTCTTACTGCCGTCACCACACGGTTTATTTTATTACTTTTTTTATTTGACGAAGGTAGACAACTGAGCCCACGTGATGGAAAGCGGGAACTGAGGCCCATGGACATAGTGACCAAAAAATCGCCTATGCGCTTCCTACCCTTAGGAGGACTTAGATGGATTGCCTTTATCTATAGTAATTACACCGGCTATCTTACCCCAAAACAGGAACACAGTACTAACTATTAAGCGGCAGGTTAACGGGTGAGACGGTGGTAGCTATCCGGGCGGGCCCTGCACGAGGTCCTACCACCAGCAAAAGATATAAACGGTACAGTTACTAAGATATTATCATATTATACACGGTGTTGATTCCTGAGTCCCTAATAACCTCGCACACAGCTTACACAAGGTGAAATTTTAATGGCTTGTTCTCCATAAAATGTCGGAAAAAAACAAATGTTTTTTTCGGAAATGTATGAACGTTTTTTTCGGGGACAGACGACCTTATTAAGGTCGCCGGGACACGCTGGATGCAGGTCGCATCTCACCGGTACATGTGGAGGTCCAGAGAGGGGAGGCCTATGTTCAGCAGTGGACGTCTTATGGCTGAGATGTTGATGATGATGATGATAAAAATAATCAATGTCACTGTCACTGTCACTCTTCCATTTATTTCAATTGACTTTTCCTCGGTTACATCGCGTTCTTCTGGTATAAGTGAAAATTAGACCTAATTCACATTGGTTTAGAGTTGAAAATTAAAGAGAAAAGTGTCATTGACTTTTTCGAAAAAATCTGAATAAACGAGCTGTTTGGAAAGAAACGGGATTTAATCCGGAAAATATCAACGCTATTAAGGCTGCGTTTCCACCATAGATGTGCGAGGATGTGTTATCATACAAATGACACCTATTAAGGACTCGAGCGAGGTGTCATTTGTATGGAAACACATCCTCGCACACCTCTGGTGGAAACGCAGCCTTAGGGCATGTTCAGTCGCTTTTCGACAACTGATATAATGTTTTAAAATACCATTATAAATTAATGTTTATCCGTGTACCCTTCAAATATAGATAAATAAACCTACGTATCTCAATCTAATACAGTTTCAGAGGAAAAAGTTTCAGAATCATAAGTCTTACTTAAATATGTACGTTAAAAAAGGTTGTAAAATATTTGGCAATCACAAAAGGCTTTTCATATGAGCAAACAAGGGTTAAAACAGACAAAGGCATTGTTCGGCGATTGGGCCGGCAGTGGAGGGTTAACTCTGGGATTGGATTCGCTCAGCCGTGGTTTTATCTGTGGCTGGTCTTGGGAGCATTCGACTGGTTAAATGGTTGCTTCCTTCATCTCATTAATTAGAAGTAGGCGTAGTATAATGCCGTGTGGTGACGGCAGTAAGAATACCTACATTTGTCACCACCCCAACTCTTCCAGTGGGTGTCGTAAGAGACGGCTAAGGGATTGCAGTGTCACTGACAACGGTCAACTTCAGTGGCAACAACGTCATCATAGTGGGCACATTACTGCGATCGCTAATCCGCTGCCTAGCGTTGCGATTATGAGCATTTGCCTCCTAATGCGTCTATACGCAGAGGCCTACGTACAGCAGTGGACTGAGACGGGATAATGACCTGATGATGTGATGATGAAGCATGTGAGTGTGTATTGGAGCGAACGTGATGGACTACTTTGCGTATCGACTAACGCCGTTCCTTCGCTACCCCAATATACACGGTTCTATGTTTTTTTATTCAGAATAGGTAAAAATCAAACGTGACTACGATCATACAAGCTCAGACAAGTTGCCAATCGCTAACGCGTAAACGAAAAGCAACCGTCTTTTGTCGCACTAATACAAAGGAGTGACAGAGTGGGAAAACTACGATACGCTACTAAACGTTAGCGATTGGCAACTTGGCTAAGCAATCTAAGCATCCTGCTGGTAGGTAAGTGATGATGCAGTGTACGGTGGAGCAGGCTTACCTATCAGATACCTATTTACTCTTGCCTTGAAGATATTCAGATTGTACATGCGGAAACATAGATTCGGGGTAATTAAACGTGGACTAATTGTCCGTGTGACAATGTTGAAATTTCAAGTTGATAAAAGTGCAACATAGAACTTTGTAATCCCGTTAACCTGCCGCTAAATAGTTAGTACTGTGTTTCGGTTTGGGGGTAAGATAGCCAACGTTATTACTGGCATAGAGGCAATCCATCTAAGTCCTCAGGGAGGCAGCACATAGGCGATTTTTTGGTCACTATGTCCATGGGCCTCAGTTCCCGCTTTCTATCAGATGGGCTGAGAGCTCAGTTGTCTACCTTCATCACATAATAAAAAAATGTAATATTGGGGCTGCGACTTGCGAACTCTTGATAAGGCTACATAACAGTTTTCTTAATCTAAGCAAGACAGCAAGTAGGTTTTACTGCAACGGGTCGTAAAGGTCCCTAATCTGCTATTACGGCCTAATTACCGCTGTGACTTAACGTCAGGGGAGGGTAATTTTTAAGATTATCCCATTTCCGTGGGTAAACCAAAGTATAACTACATATACAGGGTGACTTCTGGGTCGTGTAGCCAGAGTGAACAGGGTAGGGTAAATTGCTAGTAGCTGGCCGCCATATATAAAAATAAACTCCATGTACCTATAATTAGAATTCATTTTGGAAGAGGGAGAGTGTTTGACATTGACATGGACATGACACGTCGTTTTGAAATGAATTCTAACTTTAAGCACATAGAATTTATTTTTATATAAGTTATCCTATTACTAGCAATTTACCCTACTAGGGACAGTCATACTAGATAACTTTCACTATGTATGGAGACAACCAAGAATTAAAAGAAAAAAGCTCCTAATTATGAATTAATTGATATTTAACTATAAATTAGGGCTCAATGACCGCCCTAATATCCTGTTCAGTCCTGTTTCACTACCCAGATGTCACCCTGTACAGGAACTTTAGAATCATGTCAAAATGGCAAATACTCGTAGCAAGGGATTACTTACAATCTGATTTCTAACCTCACTTCCACAAGGTTCTCGCCTATGATTCCAATAATGTTCAGATATCTTTGGCACCCTGGCCGCCCCGACAGATATATCGGGGCGTCCACACGCGTATTCGCGTAGTGGGGCGAGAGAGCCACATAAAAAGTAAGTCGGCGGCAGTTCATGCTAAGGCTACAGGATGTTTAGCCAAGTTGCCAATCACTAACGCTTAGTTAAGTAGCGTATCGTAGTTTCCCTCTCTTTCACTCTTTCATATTAGTGCGACAAAGACAGTTAGCTGCCTTTCGATTACGATTGACGAATAAGCGTTAGCGATTGACAACTTGGCTAAGCATCCTGTGCAGAAAGTGAAGTCGTATGGCAGTATAGCACACCATATATTATACCTCACGTGTCATCACTTTCCAAACAAATTCTATTTAGATACTGGAAATCTTGTAAATTTAGATCCTATAGAATATCACAAAGATGATAAAACACTGATAAAAGCGATTACTCGAGTTGCGCTCATAATTGGTCTGAGATTCGGAGGCCAATTCGAATTTCGAAATATAATTTTATTTAGTACGGATTTGACACGATTTCCTAACGAAATGAAATACTTTGTAATATCTTTTACACTGATCGTCGGTGTTTAGCTCAAGGAAGAAAAAATGAGATGGTACAACGGTGACAAAATTACCTGCATTTTTACTAATTCTACTTGTACCTTAGTACTATATCTTTGTACCTATGCCAATATTTAATTTTATTGTAGTCACATACGCCGAGTGACTGCGTATCACTTTCCCAACTAAAATGGATTACTGTGCATATTTTTTTAACAATTATATGTCCATAACAGCAATATATCAACAATCAAAATGGCGGCAATTAAATCCTTTAAATTAAATTAAATTTCCTATGGTTTTTTAATGCATTTTAGAGCACTATTAATAATATTTGCGTAGATAAAACATACGCCTATTTTGCGTGGTCCCAACGCTGGCCCAGAACGTGTTGGGGACTTCACATACACCCTAGAATTTCTTCGTAGGTCCAGGTTTCCTCGCGATGTTTTCCTTCACCACAATGCACTTGTGAATATCAAACATATTATGTGGTCCACGATGCCTCAGAGTGACAGAGCTATCTAGCTCTCTAGCTCTGTCACTCTGTCGCTCTCGTTTACGATATTCGAAGTCCGAGAATAAAGAAATTGATGAATTAAATAGACGTATTTTTAATTCGAATAATCCCCTGGGTTAGGAATAAACTTTGCTTTCTGCACGAGTTTCCAATGGAAGACCTTAATTACTAAGGGATGAGTTCGGGAGCGAATCGGCAGTTTTGCGACGGCGGAGTTTCTATTCAAATTGAAAATAACGGTGTAAATAAGTTAAAATGTATACAATAAGAAATGAAGACAGAAATTTGTTATTTACTGGGAGGAAACGTTCATCTTACATTTTGCATTGGTGAAGCGGTTTGATAGATGAAGATGAAACGGTTTTTTTTAATAGAGTAAGACAAAAAGTCGTCCTTTTGGCACAGCGTATACAGGTAGCTTTTTGTCCTACCCCATTAAAAAAACCGTTTTATCTTATCCCACCTTACCTTAGACCACTTTTTCATTCTAATTCAATTTATGTCGATTTGTATTAAGAGTGTCTCTGAATTTTTTACTACATATCATTTACTCAAACTACATAATTAAACCCTGTATTTAGGAACCTGTATTTAGTGACTACACGCGACATGTTTCAGAGACCCTAGGTCTCCATTATCAAGCACTGCGCCCGCGTCCACGCCTCGCCATTATGTCTCACGAAAGTTTAAATGAAGGGTCTGTAACGCCATCTGTTATCAGCCCGCCAATCTACCAGCCAAGCCACGCCATCGCCCCACTACCACCAGCCCTGCCACGCTGCACAGCCTAGCCTCGGAGTGGGGAGATGGTAGCCAAGCCTTTAAAAGCCTGCGCACTGCCATTTTCGAGGCTTTTTGATTCGGTACATATGTTAAGTGGAAACTCTGTCCGTTTATGTTAAAATAAATCTGCTGATTAAAAAGTATTTCATTATCGTCTCGCCTCCCATTTCGCCTGCTAATTTACATTCAGAAATTGGGATACGAGTACCTACGGCACAATGATGACGCGAGCTGGAAAAAAGAAACGCCCACGACCATCTGAATGGGGCACCGAACACGTGGACTCTCCCGACAATCCCGACGATTGCGAGAATTCTCCTATGGACGCTAATTATGACCAAATTGAAAGCGACGGTACATCTACGCCACCCGCGAGGAAGATTCTTAAAAGTCTCCTTACCCAGGAAGTGCATAAAGCTTTTGAAGCCTTAGAAGACGATATACCTGTATTAGCACGACCCAAACACCACCGGGCGGGATCTTTGATTCCAGAGTTCGATCCTGATAATGAAGACTGCACCGTTCAGACTTGGCTGAAGAAAATCGATCAATTAGGAGATATCCACGGTTGGGATGACAAAACTAAATCATTCCATCTGCAAGATAAGTTACGAGGTCAAGCACGTAAGTGGTACAATCGCCTCGAAGAATACGATCATTCATGGGCAGATTGGAAGGAGATGATTCTTCGTGCTTTTCCAAAACACCGTGATTATTCCAATATACTAGAAGAGATGTTGAACAGAAAAAAAATGCCGAACGAAAGTATGACAAAGTATTATCAGGAAAAAAATGCCATGTGCCATCGCTGCAAGCTCTCCAGCGCCGCTACGGTATCTTGCATCATCCGCGGCCTGCCCGCATCTCTACAATCAAACGCAAGAGCATTTCAATGCGTACAACCAGAGGAGCTGTACGAGCGCTTCCTATCGGCTCTCGACGACTATCGTACGACTGATTCCTTTCGTACCACTACGAAGGATGGTATTCGCCAGACAACCGAGAAGAAAGCTCCTGTAAACATTGAGACAGACCCCTGCCCGCGCTGTAAAAAAACTGGACATTTAGTACGCAATTGCCCTCTGCCTGATCAGCGCACCTGTTTCAAGTGTAATGAAAAAGGACACATCGCACCACATTGCCCAGAAAACCCAAAAACGAAAGACCTAACGAAGACTAATGCTGTGAAGGAAGTCAAAGTCATCTGCAAGTACAAAAACGCCTACAAGAAGACCGCCCAAATCAACGGCACCCACGTAAGGGCATATTTAGACACCGGCAGTGAAGTCAACGTACTCCATCCAGAAATTGCAGCGATTCTTAACCTACAAGTGAAACCATCTCACATTACGCTGAAGGGATTTGGCGGCGACCAGATTCAGAGCAAGGGTGAAGTAGAATTCAAGCTCCAAATCGACAGCCTAGACGTTGATAGCAAAGCTCAATTATCGGACGTTGACATGCAAGACATTAACTTGTTGGTGGGCCAACCCGTTATAAATAAAGACGGCGTAACCCTAACAGTCAACAACGGAGTAGCCACTCTAAGTTACAGCGAAGATAACCCTATGGCAACAATAGTAGTAGATAACGAAGACCAGCGGTTCAAAGTCGTTACCGCGGCCCAAGAAAGCCTACCGCCGGGACCATCTATCATCAAGGTCCACATACTTGGAAACCGCGCCGATAATGATGTGGTAACTCCTGCACGACACTACGACCTACATGGAGTCACCTACTCACTACCAGCGACTCTTCTACGCGGCGAAGCAGGCTACCTGAAGGTCGTCAACACTGGCAGCAAGGACGTGGAATGGAGCGAGGGCACCGTCCTGCTACGTGCTGACAGCTGCGTGGAAGCACAGGTTAGTCCAACCGCCGATTTATCCCCATCTGCCTTAGCCCAAAGTATTTTATGCATTAGCCCAGCCGAGCCAAACAATACACAACAAATAGGGGGTGTTAATATAGTCGATTTAAAAATAGGTCCATTAAATGAAACACAGCATAAAGATCTTATTAATTTATTATCTGAGTATAATGATTGTTTTGCCGATAATACGAACAATTTAGGATGTACCAATTTAGTCCAAATGCAAATCAATTTAAAGAATGATAACCCAATTTACTACCGTCCTTACAGACTGTCCCTCAGTGAACAAGCGGTCCTTAAGTCTAAAATAACAGATTTACTAGGTGCAGGCATTATTAAGGAGTCTGAATCAAGTTACGCTTTTCCCGTTATCCTAGTTAAAAAGAAAAATGGTGATTATCGTCTTTGTGTTGACTACCGTGCACTTAATGCCATCACAATTCGCGATCGGTATCCACTGCCTAATATAGATGATCAATTGTCTCGCTTGGCAGGTAAACAATATTTTACTAGTCTAGATTTAGCACAAGGATATCACCAAGTCAATATTAGGCCGGAGGATACGCACAAAACGGGTTTCATCACACCCCAAGGTCATTTTGAGTATACACGCGTCCCGTATGGATTAGCCAACTCGCCGTCTGTTTTTATGCAGTTAATTAATAAGATTGTAGAATCAGTAGGCGATCAAGAGATTCTAGCTTTCCTAGACGATATATTGTTGCCATCGGTTGACGTTGAATCCGGTATAGAACTACTAAAAAAAGTCTTGATCCGACTCAAAGCTGAAAACCTGAAATTAAACATGAGTAAATGTTCTTTTCTACAAAACGAGATTACCTATCTAGGTCATCGGATATCACCCAATAGTATACAGCCTAGTGAATTAAAGTTAGCAGCCGTATCTCAGTTCCCAGTCCCCCGTAACGTGCACGAAATTAGGCAATTTATAGGTCTATGTAGTTATTTCCGTAAGTTCATATGTAACTTTGCTACTATAGCTCGACCACTCACAACCCTAACACAAAAAAACACTCCTTGGGTTTGGGGTGAAAAACAAGCACAGAGTTTTGATGAACTTAAACGTAAGTTATGCGAAAAACCCGTGTTGGCAATATATGACCCTTCACTGCCAACCGAAATTCATACCGATGCAAGTAAGTTAGGCATAGCCGGGATTTTATTACAAAAACAATCGGATGGCATTTTACGTCCCGTTATGTATTTCAGCCGTGTAACTAGCAGGGAGGAAGGTTTCTATCACAGTTATGAATTGGAAACGTTGGCGGTAGTCGAGTCGTTGCGTAGGTTTCGCGTATATATTTTCGGAAAAAAAGTGAAGGTAGTCACAGACTGTACAGCTGTTAGCGCCACATTAACGAAACGTGATCTTATACCGCGAATAGCGCGATGGTGGCTATTGATTCAGGATTTTGACATTAGCATTGACTATAGACCGGGGGAACGAATGAAACATGTGGACGCACTCAGCCGAAATCCAGTCGATTTAAATTCCTTGCTAACAGAAAGTATAACTGAGCGTAAATCGGAACGTTCCTTGCCGGTCATAGACGGTGTTAACGTCAATCGCCTCGAAGTGTCAGATTGGTTTCTAACGGTTCAACAACAAGACGATAAACTTAGAAACGTGATCGAGTTGATAAATAGTGGGTGTACAGACTTAGACATTGTTAATAATTATGCCTTGATTAATGACCGACTTTACCGCAAGACGCTTAACGGAAATCGCTTAATAGTACCAAGTTTCGCGCGTTGGAAAATCTTACAAATGCACCATGATGACATTGGTCATGTAGGATTAAAAAGATGCACTGAGCTAATTAAATCGATTTACTGGTTTCCAAAGATGTCACGGTTCATCCGAAAATACGTGTCAAGTTGTCTCCATTGTGCGTATGGCAAGGGCGATTACGGAAAGAAAGCAGGTAAATTGCACCCTATACCTAAACCTTCAGAGCCTATGAAAATGATACATATTGACCATTTAGGACCCTTCTGTAAAACTAAAAAAGGTTATCAATACATGTTGGTGGTAACAGATTCTTTCTCAAAGTTTGTTATAGCGGAACCAACACGCACTGTTAACTCGGTTGAAACCATACGTGCGCTTCGAAGGATATTTAGCTTATTCGGTGTTCCCGAACGCGTCGTATCGGATCATGGGAAAGCCTTTACTAGTAGGTATTTTAAAAAATTTGCAACTGAAAAACAATTTCGACATACCTTATGTGCTATAGCTTGTCCTAGGGCTAACGGTCAGGTCGAGAGATCAAATAGGACGATTCTGGACGCCTTGAGAGCTACGGAGCCTAGTAATGCTAGTAGCAATTGGGCTAATAGTTTACCTAACATAATATGGGGCATTAATAATACATTGAACGCCTCGACGGGTTACAAACCATTTGATCTAATGTTCGCTAGGGCTAGTAGATCTGTGTGTGACATTACCGTTCCAAATCAGGTGACGGAACCCATAGCAACTAGACGTGAGAAGGCAGCTGCTCGTAACCAGGTTTCTAGTGCTAAAATGAAACTACAATATGATAAAAAACGTAAAGATTCTGTGGTGTACAAAAAGGGGGACCTGGTTCTTTGGAACAAAGCCCCTGTTAGCAGTGCTAGTAAAGTGAATTCTAAATTAGATGATACATACTCGGGTCCATACATAATAGTGAAAGTATTAGGCAAAGACAGGTACAAAATAAGAAGTATAAAAGGGATGCGGGGATATAAACAGTTCACTGGGCTCGTGCCTGCAGATGCTTTACGGTCATATAGGAGTGCCGTATCTATATCAGATAGCGAGAGTAGTACAGATGAACAATTGGAAACAGAGGACCTTATTGATCTCTTGGAAAGCTAGACTGTCCTTTTATAATTATGCCAATTTAGCTGATTATTGATACTATTTTACTCCCCATTGCGGGAGCAATTGTTTCAGGACGGCCGAGTGTAACGCCATCTGTTATCAGCCCGCCAATCTACCAGCCAAGCCACGCCATCGCCCCACTACCACCAGCCCTGCCACGCTGCACAGCCTAGCCTCGGAGTGGGGAGATGGTAGACAAGCCTTTAAACGCCTGCGCACTGCCATTTTCGAGGCTTTTTGATTCGGTACATATGTTAAGTGGAAACTCTGTCCGTTTATGTTAAAATAAATCTGCTGATTAAAAAGTATTTCATTATCGTCTCGCCTCCCATTTCGCCTGCTAATTTACAGGTCCACGGAAAAAACATGTCCACGTCCAGTGCCTAAATAAATCTGGGCAAAATCACAACCTTATTTTGTAAAAAGTAAGATGTTTTTTCCTTCTGTAATTTAAATTTGAATTGACTAGACATGTTCTTTCCGTGGACCTACTTGAAACTTATTGATCTTATTATAGGTACACAGAAGTTGCAGCGTGCCTATTACCCACTATAAGAAGAAA
>JALPQI010001533.1:0-14788 GCA_025490895.1 Thaumatotibia leucotreta
TCAGGATTGTTTTCTTCCTTATTGTTAACATTAAGTCTTATTACTTGGGTGATAGAGTCGCAATTTATACCACTAATTGGAGTTCGAGGCCAAGGAAACTACGACAGATGCGTAACTGTCAAATCTGTTAAAGTCTCTTATGTCATTGTCAAATAAAGTTTTCAGGTTTCAACAACCTTTTTGTTATTAAAGAATAAAATATAAATAAACTAAAGTAACCTATCAAATTAAGACTAAATAAAAACTAAAATAAATCTAAAAAGGATTCCATTTGTTATTTAATTTATTTGTTTAAAATAATTCCTCATAAAATCCTTACGTACCTCTGTAATGTTTGTGCACCTTTTTGTCTAATATGGCTGTCACAACTAGGATTTTCTTAAAAGCACTCAAAACTTTTCTCTAAACTAACATTGATATGACAAAATTTTATTGTAAATAACTTAAAATGATAAGAGCCTACGTTTCAAAGCCTATTTTAAAAAGAAGTTGAATTACCAGTGCACACAAACGACAGCGTGCTATATTTATCAAGACAGTATGGTTAAATTACTAAATGAGCCCCTGCCTTATTACGGGTTAAAATTATGGGGAATGAAATTTGGAAATATAAAATGAAAGCATTTTTTGTATTTTAACATGGCTGGACCAAGTGGGTCGCCTTGTTAACAACCTACGGAAGAAAACAAAACGTTAGATCTGTATGATAATTTAGATGGAGAACTATAGCACTGCCAAAGAAATTTGAAGGTCAAAGGAATTTTACGAATATACGAAATGTGAACATAAAGCACGCTACAAAGTATTAATCTGCAATTTTCTAAGCGTATGCAGAAATAGGGATTTAATTTATATGTAGTTAAATTGCTGTACCAAATGTTATTAACACCTGAGCTCTCTGACGAGATTTTTTTGCAAAGATAGGAACGATAACAAACGTATAATTACAGAAATACCTCATGCACGCCTCATACGTCTGTTTGAAATTTTAAAATAGCCGCCATTTAATTATCGTTGGCACAAAAAAATGCATGGTTATTTATCAATGAAATTGATCGTAGTTTAATTAAGCCCTTAAAAGCTCCGACACCGCTGACCAAACACCCTGTATATATCAATTAATGTAACTAAATCCCGAAATTAACGAACCCTGTAAATTAATAACAAGTATTTTCAAAATAAAGACATAACTTTTAAAAACTAAAGTTTTGACTATATGACTGGATGCTTAGCCAAGTTGCCAAGCGCTAGTGCTTGCTAGCGCATCGTCGTTTTCCCTCTCTGTCACTCCTTCATATTAGTGCGACAAAGAGGGAAAACTACGTTGCGCTAGCAGGCGCTAGCGATTGGCAACTTGGCTAAGCACCCTGGAGTCTCTAAAACGGAGACCCTAAAACTTACCGGCATGTGTTCTTCCAGCACCGGTTCTAACTGTTCCACTTGTTCTGGTTCGGGAGAGAGCTCTGGTCGTCGCAGGAGAGACGAGCCGGAGTATAGTGAACAGTCTTTCAGCACGGTGTCGTTTTCTATGCCTAGACTAGAACTGACTCGCGACTGACCGGCATATAGTCTTCTGGTTCGAGGCAGCTCCGATCGCAGGAATCCTTACAACTGAGTCGAGACTCACCGACATGTGCTAAGTCAATCGATTCATTATTCAAGTAGGAATAGCAATAGCACATTTCTCACTCGGAAGGCTTACTTTTTAATACATCTTACAACTAACACTCCTCCAGAACTGGCTCCAGATGTTCCAGCTGTCCCACTTGTTCTGGCTTGAGAACATTGTTTTTATTTCATTTATATTTATTTTATTTTTTATTTTTTTTGACTAAGGTTGAAGGGAGCAGACCCGCGCTCCGAATCGTTTTTGGTGCAAAGGCTGGCCATAGCGATCCAACGAGGTAATGCCGCAAGCATTATGGGCAGTTTTGCACCGGAGGCGGTGCGGAGCGGACTTTGACTAGTTACTATTTGTAATTATTTTTAGTTAAGGTTTAAGAAAATTGTTTAATTAATACTAATTGTAAATGTTATACATTTAGCTTAAACTTGATTTGTATACCTTCAATATGAATGTTTTGATGTTTCATTTATTATTTGCAATCATGATTGATTACACATTTATACAAGGTACAATAGCATAATACATGAACCCTGAAGAGTGTGGCAAAGCTCCGGTCGCAAGAGTCCTTAAAGCTGAGTCTTGTCTGGGTGAGTGAACTTACCGGCATGTGTTCCTCCAGTACCGGCTCCAGGTGTTCCAGCTGTTCCTCTTGTTCTGGCTTGAGGGACAGCTCCGGTCGCAAGAGTCCTTAAAGCTGAGTCTTGTCTGGGTGAGTGAACTTACCGGCATGTGTTCCTCCAGTACCGGCTCCAGGTGTTCCAGCTGTTCCTCTTGTTCTGGCTTGAGGGACAGCTCCGGTCGCAAGAGTCCTTAAAGCTGAGTCTTGTCTGGGTGAGTGAACTTACCGGCATGTGTTCCTCCAGTACCGGCTCCAGGTGTTCCAGCTGTTCCTCTTGTTCTGGCTTGAGGGACAGCTCCGGTCGCAAGAGTCCTTAAAGCTGAGTCTTGTCTGGGTGAGTGAACTTACCGGCATGTGTTCCTCCAGTACCGGCTCCAGGTGTTCCAGCTGTTCCTCTTGTTCTGGCTTGAGGGACAGCTCCGGTCGCAAGAGTCCTTAAAGCTGAGTCTTGTCTGGGTGAGTGAACTTACCGGCATGTGTTCCTCCAGTACCGGCTCCAGGTGTTCCAGCTGTTCCTCTTGTTCTGGCTTGAGGGACAGCTCCGGTCGCAAGAGTCCTTAAAGCTGAGTCTTGTCTGGGTGAGTGAACTTACCGGCATGTGTTCCTCCAGTACCGGCTCCAGGTGTTCCAGCTGTTCCTCTTGTTCTGGCTTGAGGGACAGCTCCGGTCGCAAGAGTCCTTAAAGCTGAGTCTTGTCTGGGTGAGTGAACTTACCGGCATGTGTTCCTCCAGTACCGGCTCCAGGTGTTCCAGCTGTCCCACTTGTTCTGGCTTGAGGGAGAGTTCCGGTCGCAAGAGTCCTTAAAGCTGAGTCTTGTCTGGGTGAGTGAACTTACCGGCATGTGTTCCTCCAGTACCGGCTCCAGCTGTTCCAGCTGTTCTACTTGTTCTGGTTCGGGAGAGAGCTGTGGCTGTCGCAGGAGAGACGAGCCGGAGTACAGTGAACAGTTTTTCAGCTCGGTGTCGTTTTCTATGCCTAGACTAGAACTTACTCGCGACTGACCGGCAACGACATATGGTCTTCTGGTTCGAGCGGCAGCGACAACTGAGTCGAGACTCACCGACATGTGTTTCAAAGTCAAACGATTCATTATTCAAGTAGGAGTAGCAATAGCACATTTCTCACTCGGAAGACTTACTTTTTAATACATCTTACAACTAACACTCCTCCAGAACTGGCTCCAGATGTTCCAGCTGTCCCACTTGTTCTGGCTTGAGAACATTTTTTTTATTTCATTTATTATTTGCAATCATGATTGATTACACATTTATACAAGGTACAATATAATAGATTATAAGTATAAGTATAGGTACTACTAACAATAGATCTTAAGTTTTTGTAGTGATAAGTTATGTCATAAGTACTAACACTCTATGGATGTTTAATCTGAAATAAATTATTTTTATTTTTATTTTTTATTTTAATAGCATAATACATGAACCCTGAAGAGTGTGGCAAAGCTCCGGTCGCAAGAGTCCTTAAAGCCGAGTCTTGTCTGTGTGAGTGAACTTACCGGCATGTGTTCCTCCAGTACCGGTTCTATCTGTTCCAGCTGTCCCTCTTGTTCTGGTTCGGGAGAGAGTTCCGGTCGTCGTAGGAGAGACGAGCCGGAGTACAGTGAACAGTCCTTTAGCACGGTGTCGTTTTCTATTGTCACCTGTAAAATATATCGTTATTAAGTTTTAAATAACGTGAAGCATACTTTATTTTATAAGGAACGTCCGGATCTTGGATGTTCTATCTATCTCTAAGAAACTCTTAATGTTATCGACATAATAAGCTTAATGACTAAACAAGTGCATTGCAACTTTTATTACATTCTAATGTTACTTATTTTGAGGTGGGCCGCCAGTCACCTGAGAATAACTTTTATGTTATTCTTGAGGTTCTCTCACACTGACCATTTTATTTATTATGATAAAAAGAAAAACGAAAAAAAAAAATGTTTTTTAATAACAAGCCGATATGCCAGACAACTTCTATTAATGTCCTACGAGAACTGTTCAATTTAACGCAAATCAATACAAACCTTGTATATCGTTGAATGTAAACTTTCTTGAAACAATTCACAAAAAATCAAACAGTTAAACTCACGTATATTTAGTCACTACGAGCGACATGTTAATCGAGATCGAGATTCTCGGAAACATGTCGCGCGTATGAACTAAATACAGGTGAGTTTAACCGTTTAGTTATACAGTATGTGTCACCTCGTAGAGCTAAGAAAGAAACCCATTAATATTTAGATCATACTAAACAACTTTTAGTATGGTCTAAATATTTAGAATATTTAGATCATACTAAACAACTTTTACTATGGGACAAAACTCGAATTCGCGAAAAAAAATTACTTTCCCATACAACGTGTTCATGTTCACGCAATCAAAATGTATGAAACTGTCAAAAAAATTTTCGCGAATTCGGGTTTGGCCCCATAGTAAAAGTTGTTTAGTATGATCTAAACATTAATGGGTTTCTTTCTTGGCTCTACGAGGTGATACATACTGTATTTATAATATATCGTGTCGACGGGGTCGGCTCGTACCTGATCGGAGTCGACAATATGGAACGCCGTAGGACCAGAATCCACGTCATACGCGACGTATATGACGCGCTCGTCCTCCTGCGGACTGGCGGGCGCGGTAGCGGGGGCGACTAGCGGAGCGGCGAGCGGAGAGCGGAGCGGGGAGCGGAGCGGAGAGCGGAGCGGAGAGCGGAGCGGGCGCGGCGGCGGGCAGGTTCTTGTCTACCAGCAGGCTGACTTGCTTGTGCACTTGCTGGAATATCGTGTTGACGGGGTCGGTTCGTACCTGATCGGAGTCGACAATATGGAACGCCGTGGGGCCAGAATCCACGTCATACGCGACGTATATGACGCGCTCGTCTTCCTGCGGACTGGCGGGCGCGGTGGCGGGGGCGACTAGCGGAGCCACGAGCGGAGCGGAGAGCGGAGCGGAGAGCGGAGCGGAGAGCGGAGCGGGCGCGGCGGCGGGCAGGTTCTTGTCCACCAGCAGGCTGACTTGCTTGTGCACTTGCTGGAAATATATATAATAAAAGTATAAATAAAAGCCTTATACATTTTACTTACAAAATAAAGTACATTTTAATTTTAACCCTTAAATGTTAAATAAATGAAATGAAAAAAATTAAAAAAAAAATACAAAAAGTGGGTCAATGACTATGTACAGATGTAGTGAGAAATGACTTGCCTTCGGAAACGTTCGTCAACGTCATGCTGTTTCAGTCTATCTCACTGAGACTGACAGTAATAGCTGTCATGCTACTTCAGTCAGACTCGGTGACACTGCCTGAAACAGCATGTGTTTACGAACGTTTCCGAAGGCAAGTAATTTCTCACTACACCTGTACACTGTAAGGTACATTACCAATTTAAGGGTTTTGAAAAAAGATAAATGTATGACGTAATCTAATAATGAGTAATGAGTATCAAAATAGTTAGTAAAAACTCCTCGCTACCCCTATAAAGGTGAAGGCCTCTTCTAGCGACTTCCAAAGGTTTGTTAGTATGCGATGATTAAAATTTTTGGCATTAGATTTCGTGCAATTGCGGAATAGTAGGTACATTACGATACAAGTACGAAAAACATGAAATTCGAAACGAGTTACAAATTTCGTTTTTGCACGTGTTTCGTACGACATTTTTTAGTACAGATGGCCCTCCGTAGTTTTGGACCTGACGTAAAATCATATCACCCACTTCTCGCACTAGAGCCTAAAAAGTACACCATCTGTACTAAAAATAATATTTTAGAAAACTTCTCAAAAGAAAATTTTCTAGTTAGTTTAATTTTAGGACTAATTTAGGACTTAATTTTAACTTAAGATCTTAAGTTTTCGTAAGTATGTTTTGTCACTTATTGTAAAAACAAATCACGGTGGATGGACACATTTTTAGAAATCGCAAGTGTCGATTGCCGGAATTTGTATTCGTAATACTGTGTTTGTATAATGTCCACAGATCCATGTTCGACAGCAAGCGATATTTTTAGTTTTTAAGTCCTTCATAGATTTACTTCAAAGTGTTCTAGACAGAGTCTTATACAATGGTTGGAGCAGTGCGGATCTAGTCAATGAAAATCGTGCTTGAGCCAGTATGAGTCAGAATAGCGAGCTGCGATCCCGAAAGGAGAAATTTTTTGTCCTAAAGTTTTTATCCATTCCGTTACCATTTTTTTTTTGTAAATTTTGCATGGCTGTAACGGAATGGAAAGTTCGAAATATGTAATGTTTGGGACACATTTGTACTCAGAAAAAATCGTATAAAAATAGTTTCTCCAAACTAGTGCGCAAAAACGAATCTTGCGCACGTTTCGCGCGCGCTATTTTCTCTTTTTGACGCACTTGTTATGAAAAAAATCGTCCCTTACACGTGCAAAAACTTTTTTTTACTCGGGTGATAGTCGCCTTCGTTTCACTCGGGCTTCAACATTTACCCTCGCCGAAAAAAAGTTTTCCGCACTAGTTAGGAAATGTAGTATTCTAAAACATGCAATGAAATATTGTCTTTACGTTCCTTAAAATAGACTCGGAAGTATCGCTTTTAGGGCGCAGTACCTCACTGGGATGAAATGGAATTTCATAACACATTTTGGGTCTAGGTCCTAACTTTTTTTTTTAATTTCGACAACAGTCATTATTATTTTTTTATTTCTTTGTATGTTTGAGAAAAACACTATACGTGCCTCGGCGTGAAAACGGATTCCTGGCCTCGTTACCTATCCGGTCTCGCTCGCACGTTCGCTCGGCCGTATATACCAACTTGGCCGGAAATCTTCATTTTCTTCGCATCTGATGTAATGTACTAATAAAACAAAAAAACTGGGTGGAAAAACTTTGAAAATAATGGCCTAAAGGACTGACTTTCTTGTGTTTGTTAAGGTTGCCGTGCCAGTAACGCACGCGGTGCCGCGTCGACGCCGCGTAGTAGTGACTCACTCTCTTGTGTTTGTTCAGGTTGGAGCAGTCGGCGAAGGCGCGGACACACAGCGGGCAGCGGAAGGGGCGCTCGCCGGTGTGGCGGCGCAAGTGCTTGAGCAGCGCCCAGCGTGAGGCGAAGGCGCGGCCGCACGTGGCGCAGCGGTGCGTCGACGCCGCGTAGTAGTGACTCACTCTCTTGTGTTTGTTCAGGTTGGAGCAGTCGGCGAAGGCGCGGACACACAGCGGGCAGCGGAAGGGGCGCTCGCCGGTGTGGCGGCGCAAGTGCTTGAGCAGCGCCCAGCGTGAGGCGAAGGCGCGGCCGCACGTGGCGCAGCGGTGCGTCGACGCCGCGTAGTAGTGACTCACTCTCTTGTGTTTGTTCAGGTTGGAGCAGTCGGCGAAGGCGCGGACACACAGCGGGCAGCGGAAGGGGCGCTCGCCGGTGTGGCGGCGCAAGTGCTTGAGCAGCGCCCAGCGTGAGGCGAAGGCGCGGCCGCACGTGGCGCAGCGGTGCGTCGACGCCGCGTAGTAGTGACTCACTCTCTTGTGTTTGTTCAGGTTGGAGCAGTCGGCGAAGGCGCGGACACACAGCGGGCAGCGGAAGGGGCGCTCGCCGGTGTGGCGGCGCAAGTGCTTGAGCAGCGCCCAGCGTGAGGCGAAGGCGCGGCCGCACGTGGCGCAGCGGTGCGTCGACGCCGCGTAGTAGTGACTCACTCTCTTGTGTTTGTTCAGGTTGGAGCAGTCGGCGAAGGCGCGGACACACAGCGGGCAGCGGAAGGGGCGCTCGCCGGTGTGGCGGCGCAAGTGCTTGAGCAGCGCCCAGCGTGAGGCGAAGGCGCGGCCGCACGTGGCGCAGCGGTGCGTCGACGCCGCGTAGTAGTGACTCACTCTCTTGTGTTTGTTCAGGTTGGAGCAGTCGGCGAAGGCGCGGACACACAGCGGGCAGCGGAAGGGGCGCTCGCCGGTGTGGCGGCGCAAGTGCTTGAGCAGCGCCCAGCGTGAGGCGAAGGCGCGGCCGCACGTGGCGCAGCGGTGCGTCGACGCCGCGTAGTAGTGACTCACTCTCTTGTGTTTGTTCAGGTTGGAGCAGTCGGCGAAGGCGCGGACACACAGCGGGCAGCGGAAGGGGCGCTCGCCGGTGTGGCGGCGCAAGTGCTTGAGCAGCGCCCAGCGTGAGGCGAAGGCGCGGCCGCACGTGGCGCAGCGGTGCGTCGACGCCGCGTAGTAGTGACTCACTCTCTTGTGTTTGTTCAGGTTGGAGCAGTCGGCGAAGGCGCGGACACACAGCGGGCAGCGGAAGGGGCGCTCGCCGGTGTGGCGGCGCAAGTGCTTGAGCAGCGCCCAGCGTGAGGCGAAGGCGCGGCCGCACGTGGCGCAGCGGTGCGTCGACGCCGCGTAGTAGTGACTCACTCTCTTGTGTTTGTTCAGGTTGGAGCAGTCGGCGAAGGCGCGGACACACAGCGGGCAGCGGAAGGGGCGCTCGCCGGTGTGGCGGCGCAAGTGCTTGAGCAGCGCCCAGCGTGAGGCGAAGGCGCGGCCGCACGTGGCGCAGCGGTGCGTCGACGCCGCGTAGTAGTGACTCACTCTCTTGTGTTTGTTCAGGTTGGAGCAGTCGGCGAAGGCGCGGACACACAGCGGGCAGCGGAAGGGGCGCTCGCCGGTGTGGCGGCGCAAGTGCTTGAGCAGCGCCCAGCGTGAGGCGAAGGCGCGGCCGCACGTGGCGCAGCGGTGCGTCGACGCCGCGTAGTAGTGACTCACTCTCTTGTGTTTGTTCAGGTTGGAGCAGTCGGCGAAGGCGCGGACACACAGCGGGCAGCGGAAGGGGCGCTCGCCGGTGTGGCGGCGCAAGTGCTTGAGCAGCGCCCAGCGTGAGGCGAAGGCGCGGCCGCACGTGGCGCAGCGGTGCGTCGACGCCGCGTAGTAGTGACTCACTCTCTTGTGTTTGTTCAGGTTGGAGCAGTCGGCGAAGGCGCGGACACACAGCGGGCAGCGGAAGGGGCGCTCGCCGGTGTGGCGGCGCAAGTGCTTGAGCAGCGCCCAGCGTGAGGCGAAGGCGCGGCCGCACGTGGCGCAGCGGTGCGTCGACGCCGCGTAGTAGTGACTCACTCTCTTGTGTTTGTTCAGGTTGGAGCAGTCGGCGAAGGCGCGGACACACAGCGGGCAGCGGAAGGGGCGCTCGCCGGTGTGGCGGCGCAAGTGCTTGAGCAGCGCCCAGCGTGAGGCGAAGGCGCGGCCGCACGTGGCGCAGCGGTGCCGCGTCGACGCTGCGCGGGCTTCGCGCCGCATGTGGGCTAGCCACGACGAGCGGCATACGAACCTGGAATACCGATCATTATCAGACATCGGAATTATGGTAGCATTTTGGAGCTGTCATAGGGACTTCTCGTTTATCAACTACCGATTATGCATACGTATATCGATAAATGCAGAATGCAATGTAAAATAATTATGATTACAAATAGAAGTAAACAAACAGGCGGTTTTATCACTAATGAGCGATCTCTTTTAGATAACCCTTGGATACCAACTTTTAGGAAATTATAAATAGAAATGAAAATAATAATAATTTATTAATACTTATTAATATTTGTGGATTTTTTGTGGCTATTAGACATGTTTCGGCTTATTGAGCCTTATGATATCATGTTATGTATTATGATGTCAAAGGCTCAGTAGCAATTCTCGTAGTAATTTCTTCTGAAAAATGTTCAATAGCCATAAGAAATCCATAAATATTAATAAGTATTAATAAAATATTATTATTTTAATTTTTATTTTTATTTTCCTCTAAGTTGGTATTCAAAGGTTATCTAAAAGAGAACGTTCATTAGCAATAAGACCGTCTATTGCTTACTTCTAATTGTAATCATAATTATTTTACATTTTATTCTGCATTTATCGATATACATATGTATAATCGGTAGTCGATAAACGAGAAGTCCCTATGACAGCTCGAAAATGCTACCAGAATTCCGATGTCTGATCATTATAGACTCTGTTGAATGAAAGTATTTTTATTATTAGTATGACTCAAAACGAGATATTTACCATATTAATATAAATTGAAATGATCGAGCACCCGATAATACGGCGCTGTTGCATATGCCATCTTCACAGAATAACTAACCTCGCGCATGGAATGAGTTACTCCGTAAAAATGGCATTTGCAACAGTACCGAAATATTAGGTGCTCAATCATTTAATCGACTCTTACAACATCCACGAAAAGAGTTCAAGTTAGGTTAAGTGAGGTTAGTGTTAGAAGAGGTAGGTTAGGTAATTTCAATTAGTGACAAATCAATTATTTATTAGTGACATATGTTATGACAAACGGATAGAAGCGACACGGACACTGCTTGCACTGGTATGGATTCTCGCCTGTGTGGCTACCGTGTTCGGAGAAACAGACATACCGCCTCCCACAGTGGTTGCAGACGTGACGCTCATCAGGCTGGTGGCGTCGAGCATGCAGGCGGTGCTGCGAGGACGTGGTGAAGCGGCGCGGACACTGCTCGCACTGGTATGGCTTCTCCCCCGTGTGGATGCGCTCGTGCTCGGAGAGGTTGCCTTTCTGGCTAAAGCTCTTGCCACACGTTTTGCAGGTGTAGGGTTTTAAGCCTGCGAGGAAAGATATACAGGGTTATTTTTTCACCAGTACAAAAAATCAACATACGTAATAGTAGTCCAAGTTACAGAATACTAGCATTTTTTGTTACTACCCCTTTAGAACAAAAAAAACTAAAATACCGATGTTTGAACTTATCCGCAAACCTAATAAGAAAATTGGACGCATTACGCATTATCAATGTACATAACTAGCAAAACACACGAACTGGCAACTGTTTGTTTACAACGTCATCGCACGTGGCATGGCGGCTTAGAAAAGCGGCAATGATAATCAACTTATGATTATGACTTGGCAAAAAAATCTTACTTGATCCCAAATCTTCCTTCATACTTGCACTAAGGACAGAAACTTTCTTCATTGAGGCGTATTTAAACACTTGAAATCAACTTTATGCACAATGATTGGAATAAAAAAAACATACCTGATTAATGGAGTCCATTTCTCATACTAATTAATTAATTCACATACTTAAGCAAGTGTTCAAAATGTTGGCCGTGGTTATCTAAACACACTCTTGCCCGTTTTTGAATGTTTCCTTCGATATTTCCCAACACAAGTCTGTAGTTCTCACTTTTAAGTTCATCAAATGCACTTATTATTAGATTTTTTAAGTCTTTTAAATTTTGGGCCTACCCTCACCCCACAAAAACAGTCACATGGGGTCAAATCTGTTGACCTGGCTGGCCATAGCTATAATACTGGCATTTTCCAGGCGGGGCACACTTTCTTCAGCGTATAGCCGCTGGGCTGCCACTGCATTTTCCCCAATGAGAAAATAACTACGAACCATTTCGTACGAGCAATTTCCGACTGAAGGTAGTACGATGCGGCGCGTGCGCACATACCTACGTCAACCGTGACACTGACCGTCCCTAACCTAGTCACCGAGATTGAGGTAACTGCTATGTTGCCAACTCGTGCGCAGGTCGCTCACCCCTTTCCGCCGCCCTCTGCGTCTCGCACCCCGTTGACGTCTTATCATTAGTAGGCCCATTATTTTGCATTTGCATGAAGGATAAATTAATAATAAATGAAAAAAAAATGACAATTTTATTTGATAAATGTAATCTATTATCGATACCAAATATGTGGGAAAATTTATTGTACCGGTGAAAAAGTAGCCCTGTAGAATTCATTCCATTTTTAGTGTATCGCAAATATAAGAGAATCTAAACGGGATACAGTAAAACGTTTTTATGTTTTGCTGTTGTTCGACTCTATTCCGTAATAACAAAGTCGAAAAGTTGTAGACTGTAGTGAAGAGGATTCTCTTGACTGTACCCTTTTATGATGTTTTTGACCAGTACATAGAATTCTGTCCATATGAGTGGGACCACAAGAATCGCTACACTACGCGGTTTTTGGATCCAGATTTTTTTTTCCCAGAGAACTACACTAGCCTACAAGTGCCATCATGCATGTGCAGTGTGAGGCTGGTTTTGAGCGCAAAGCGGTTGCTTGTAGAGCTCGCAGGAGAAGGGTTTCTCGCTAGAATGACCATAAAATAAGATACCAAAGTGCCATTACATGTGTAATGTGCGTGAAGCGGTGCTTGCAGAGCTCGCTGGCGAAACGTTTCTCGTCAGTGTGTAGCAAATTGACCACAGAGTGACATATCAGAGTGCCACCGCATGTGTAGTGTCTTCTTGTGCGCGAAGCGGTGTTCGCAAAGCTCGCAGGCGAAGGGTTTCTCGCTAGAGTGTAACAGAGTGACATACCAGAGTGCCATCGTATGTGTAGTGTGAGGCTGGTTTTGTGCGCGAAGCGGTGTTTGCAGAACTCGCAGGCGAAGCATTTCTCGCCGGTGTGTAGCAAAGTGACCATTGAGTTACCTACCAGAGTGCCACCGTGTAGTGTCTTTTTGTGCGCGAAGTGGTGTTTGCAGAGCTCGCAGGCAAAGGGTTTCTCCCTAGAGTGTAACAGAGTGACCATACCAGAGAGTAACATACCAGAGTGCCACCGCATGTGTAGTGTCAGGCTAGTTTTGTGCGCGAAGCGGTGCTTGCAGAGCTCGCAGGCGAAGCGTTTCACGCCAGAGTGTAATAGCGCGTGGTTTAGGAGGTTCGCCTTCGTTTTGAACGATGTGCCGCAGATCTGAGAATACAATTCAGCGTTTAACCAGTGATTTCGAGATTTTTTGTTTGTAATACAGATTTGTTTGTAATGGACATTGTATGTACTACATCATACTTGTATATATACATCATACATAATCAAATAAATAAATATTGAATGGCTCTTGAATTTAAGTGCTATAGTATAACTTGGACTATCTCTATTATGCATGTTAGTACATATTTTAAACTATTGTCCTTATGTCACCGTGTCATATAACGATACATAGATGAGCAGTCGAACTATTAGATTATCCCCTCTTCGACATACAAGAAAAGTTGAAACAATCACGACCGCTAACTGAAGAGACTGCTCTTGTACAATTATGTATGTACTGAATATCACTTTCAGCGTACATAATGAAGAGTTTACTTTAAGCTCGCAAATAATATAGTGTCTTAAAAGTGCACCAGCTGATGCTGCTGTAACAGCTGCTTGTGTTACAGCTTGCCGCACCTGGCGCCGCCCAGTGTGCATCCTGTGGGACACCTGTAGACCTGGAGCATACCTTGCAGGTGTATGGGAGTGCACCAGCTGATGCCGCTGTAACAGCTGCTTGTGTTACAGCTTGCCGCACCTGCCGCCGCCCAGTGTGCATCCTGTGGGACAGGTGTAGACCTGGAGCATACCTTGCAGGTGTAAGGCCTGGGAGTGCACCAACTGATGCCGCTGTAACAGCTGCTTGTGTTACAGCTAGCCGCACCTGGCGCCGCCCAGTGTGCATCCTGTGGGACACCTGTAGACCTGGAGCATACCTTGCAGGTGTAAGGCCTGGCCTGGGAGTGGACCAGCTGATGCCGCTGTAACAGCTGCTTGTGTTACAGCTTGCCGCACCTGGCGCCGCCCAGTGTGCATCCTGTGGGACACCTGTAGACCTGGAGCATACCTTGCAGGTGTAAGGCCTGGCCTGGGAGTGCACCAACTGATGCCGCTGTAGCAGCTGCTTGTGTTAATTTTAGCCATTTTGCCCTATTCTTTTCTTTTGAGATACTATGTTACTTGGCACCATAAAAACAGGAGGTGTTTATTTTTTCATATTTCAATGGGTTCGCGTCCCAGACGAGGAAAGTCATTTAGAAAACAACATAACATAATACAACATAATTAACAATAAAACAGTTTAAAAAACAAAATTTAGGAAACCAATGAAATACAAAATTACTTACTTTTAAAAATAACAAATTCTTCTTTGAGCAAAATACCCTATCTACGATGTTCAAGGTACTTTCCCTTCATGTCCCATATTTTCGGGACGCCCTGTATAGGTATCATAAATGTGGGGAAAAAAAGTGTAAGGTGATTATGAATATTTCGTTCACCGTACATGTGAGAGCTTACTTTAGCCTGCAAGACCTGGAGCATACCTTGCTTGTGTTTGCACACCTGGCGCCGCCCAGTGTGCATCCTGTGGGACACCTGTAGACCTGGAGCATACCTTGCAGGTGTAAGGCCTGGGAGTGGACCAGCTGATGCCGCTGTAACAGCTGCTTGTGTTACAGCTTGCCGCACCTGGCGCCGCCCAGTGTGCATCCTGTGGAACACCTGTAGACCTGGAGCATACCTTGCAGGTGTAAGGCCTGGCCTGGGAGTGCACCAACTGATGCCGCTGTAACAGCTGCTTGTGTTGCAGCTTGCCGCACCTGGCGCCGCCCAGTGTGCATCCTGTGGGACACCTGTAGACCTGGAGCATACCTTGCAGGTGTAAGGCCTGGCTTGCGAGTGAACCAACTGATGCCGCTGTAACAGCTGCTAGTGTTACAGCTTGCCGCACCTGGCGCCGCCCAGTGTGCATCCTGTGGGACACCTGTAGACCTGGAGCATACCTTGCAGGTGTAAGGCCTGGCTTGCGAGTGAACCAAC